>CCAG010005340.1:0-11527 GCA_001077435.1 Glossina morsitans morsitans
AGAGAGAAGAGAAGAGAAGAGAAGAGAGTGCATTAATTTCAAAAGAAGTTCGCAATAAGAAAAAGCCGAAATAATGTGTACATGGTGAAAACCAACGAATATGATGAATTTACAGGTTCTTTCTATATTTTCTCAAATAACTCGATCATGTTGGAAATGAGTTCACAATTTTAGTTTTCAAGATTTCACACTTTCTATTATAACTTGCCTAATGAAGCTTGGAGGCTTTGCAACACTAGCATGAGCAATAATGTCGGCGAGAAGGCTAATTACGAATGGTGCAGCTTATTATCAATGACTTTTCGGACTCGCAACTATATCAGCTATTGTGGATTAGTGGAGACCGCGTATTTTGCGTAACTAATTACATCCGATCTCGATAACCTGCATTTGACCGCAATACAATCATCTATTACCGTCCTTTGTGATTATGTGTTTGCTTTGTTTTCGATATAACTGTACCCGATGTAAAGCAAGGAGTCTACGCTGGCTTCATAACTTAATCGAAGGAATAAGATATAATGGGACGTAGAGAGTCAAGAGTGAGATGATAAAATGTCTCTGATAATAGCAACTGCCAAGCAAGTCGCCTTACCTTTCAACACTTGTTGCTCAACATAGTAACATCGATTTTACATCCCGAGGGATCTATTAACTATGTACTTCATCGTAAGAGATTTTCTGACTGAAGCAAAGGAAGAACAAACTTTTTGATGAAAACACTACAGCACATAGCAAGGGACGGTACATACTTTGCTTGGGATTTTGTGAATTGTTAGCGTCTAAATAATATGCGCTTAAAATGGTTTTCATTGGCGGCGGCCATGTAAGCAGCAAGAAGAGCAAGTTTTTTAAAGAATGCATAGCTACACATAGCAACGGACAAAATATATTTTAGACGAGACTTTCTGGGTTAAACTTTGAATAATCTGTACCGTGTAAGGCTTCTTTTGGATACGTATTAAGCTAAGTAGAATTTTGTGGCATAAATCTGGAACAATAGAAACATTTCAATAAATGCATGATAACAGACAGTAGCGTCCTCTTTTGAAAGAGTGCGTTCGTTATGGTATAATTTAATAAAATTGTTTACGAATGAATGAATTTTCTTTGTTTTAAAAGTTGATTGTAACAAAAATTTGTTTGTATGTCTTGACACTTGATATCCTTTTCAATCCTTTTTTTTTTTAAATTCAACAGTCGATTTTTTTTTTTGAAAAAAAAAAGTAAAACTAAGTGATACAAAGTACTGCTACAATTATTCCGTACTTTGAAATTACCATCCACTTCCATGAACAAGTCGCTTTAAAATATTTTTACTTTATATCTCAGATGAGTTTTTCTTTTCAAAAATTAAAAAAAAAAACATAAAATATGTAAACATTTTCAATTTCTTTTATTCCGGTGTAACGAGCTACTGAGATAAAGGTGGACTCCCACTAAAAAAAAAACCTTATTTTTTTGTTTGAAAATATCAAATCACTTTATAAGGTCTCTTAAGAGGTGTTAAGTCCAATTTTTCAACTAGAAATGCATCCGTCACAAATGAATGCCAAGAAAGTCTGCGTTGGCAATGGTGACGCAGGCATGGCGATTCTTTCGCTCAACTGCATCCCAAAAAATAAGGCGATTGTATGTGAAATGATTCGTTGGTCTTTGCTGAGAAACTTTGACGACCCCTACCTAAAGAGAAGTTTGTATGTGACGCTTGTAAGAGCTATTCTAGAATATGCATCACTCGTCAGGGCTCCAAGCTATTTCTGCTAGGATAGATCATTTGGAAACGGTACAAAAACAGTTCCTCCTTTTATAATGGGATATACTCTCGCACCTTCCACTCTATGAAAAACGATTGAATTTAATTGACTGACCGGTGCTTGAGAAAACAAGTTCATGTTTACGTTCATGTTTAAGCTGATCAACGGTGGTATTAATTACCCATTTTTATTCAAGGAAATGCTCTACCTCGGTTTTCTAACCAATATTTTCCAATTCAACTCTCCCAATGTCGCACAAATGGCGAGTTTTTTTGTCCCTTCGCAAATATTTGAACGACTTCTACAGACATGTTTCGGTTCCCAATACGATAAAATTCTCTTAAGAAAACATCTTTAAATATGCAATGAGTAGCGGATTGGCAATTATGTATACATGTGTATTCATGTAGATAACCGCATATTCTACGACTTTTGTGGTACAAGGTACATCGAGTTTGTACGCAATATCAAGAAGGACTTGAGACAGATCCACCTTTTGCTATAACAATTCAAAATGACCTGTTAATTCAAGTTAAACGTATCTGTCCGCTTGTACGTCCTGCGTTATTTGGTTGAACATGAACATTGCAATTTTTCATAATGTGCTCTGTTTACTATAGTTTCTCCGCACCTATACACATGTACTCTATGATCGATAGTAAAGTGTTCTTCTTTTTTGCCTTTCAGTTTTCATAATCATTCTTTTCATTTTTTAACATCGACTAAAACATAGGATGCTTATAATGAATATACTTTTGAACACAACTAAAAACTAAAAAAAATTAAAATCACAAAATCATTTGCATCTCGTGTCATAAAACAGAAAAAATCTGAAAATTTTTAACTCAATCGAACAAGAAATCTTAAAAGCAGAAAATTAAAGCTATTTCTCAGGTGAAGTGGAAAGCGAAGCTTTCTAAAACTAAAATTAGAATCATAAATAATTGGTTTGTGTGTTAAGACAGTGAAGCCTGTAATTCGCCAAAAACCTGTTTTGTTCAAAGCCATGTTGGAAAACACCTTTTAGTTTTCATCTCATCGTAAGACTTTGTCATTAGCATGCCTGCGCAGCTATTTAGGGGAAAATTATGATAAAGTAAAAGTTGGAAGCATTGGATGATATAGATAAGAAAGAGAGATTGGATTCAACTGATTTATTACATGATAGAGAAAAAGATCTCACCGATTCATTCAAAGTGTAAACAAGCGAAGGAGTCGGCTCGCAAACTGGAAATATTGAAAAGGTGCTGCCCATATCTCGAAATAAAACGCGTTTAACATCAACCACTCGCCGCTTACCTCTAGGGACACCTTCCCTTAGATAATGTTAGAGAAGGTTTATATAGAGATAACTTGCGAGGTTTTCGTTCGTGAAAAAGTTTACAGGTCTGCTAAAACAAAGCATTACTTTTTTATTCATTTTCCCATTACATTTTTCGATAATTTTTTTTTTTTTACTGTTCACTCACTCACGTTTGTGTAAAGATATTTTTTCCATAGTTTTGTGTTTCTTCAAAAGTAAAAAACTTAAAATTCATTTTAATATTTCATAAACGGCTGAATAATTCATTTTCCTGTATTTATTCATCTTCTTTCCGTCTAAAACTGAAAATATTTGACGTTTCAATTAACACATTCAAGCAAACACAATGTGACAGCTCACAAAACGCATGTGTCATAGACTATGGGTATAGCAAAGAACGAAACTCGTCAACTAATATCTACAGTTTTGATGAAAATATTATTAATAACTTCTGCGAATGCCTTGAGGTATATTAGATTAATGAAATAATGTATAATGAAATATGTAAAGGAATAATTGCAAAATATTGAAATGTGCAACTGGCACTCCGTTAAATATACATTTACTTGATCAATGTTTGCTTATTCGTCTACTGAAATCGCTCTTATGAACTTGTTGTTAAAACATATTTAGTCTCTGCGATCCTATCATATTTCATGTGCAATCTTTAATTCTTCTGTTTTACAATCGTTAGAGTAGCACTAAGAGGCTAAGAATATCAATCTATCAGATGGGAAGGCATTCTGGGATTCCAAGTTATTTATATTTAAATATTTTTTGTATTTTATTATTGTTATTATAATTTACACCAAAGAAATAAATTCTAGGACTAAAAAGTAAGATAAGTATTATCAGCCAAGACTATTGGCTCTTCTTTTTCTTAAAAAAGTTGTCCAAGTGGTTTCTATGCCATGTTTTTCATCTAATTTTGCCGTTTTTTCTCGCCGAAAGCGGAACAAGCAGAATATTTGGCTGGCATTACGAAGGTCACTAGTATTTCTTACAGGTCGTTTTAACATATTTTGGTCGATATTCTCAGCACGATCCGTATCACAAAAATCTATATTTATTGCAAATAAAGTTTCTTGAAAAATTTACGGTCCAAAGGAGTTTCTCTGCGTCAACTAAACGTATCGTAAATGAAATGACATTAAGACTTGCATTTGACTTAGACCCATTTTTTTTGCAATCATCAGCTTTTCCTTTTTTTTTAATGAAAATATTTCGAAAAAAATTAAAATAAAGTGACAATGAGACATGGTAAACTTATGTGCAAGTATAATCCGAATTTCAGTTCGGAAAATTTGGATACTTGAACAATGCTTAAGATAAAGAGAGTGAAAATAGGAGGCAAAATAAAATCGTATCTACCTCTACAGCTCCTAAAATTACTTTAATAATATTACATTTGCACACTTTTGCATACACAAATCACTTAGTAAATTTATCAAAATTATCGGCAATGTTAACAAAAGCTAAAAAGTAATAACGAAAAGTTAGATTTCTAATCTTCAAGTAGATTGACAAGCAATTAGCTGTAAAGCATATATATATGTATATATACATATATAAATATGTTTGGTTGAAAAAGAGAAAATAATAGTTGGAAATTAATATAATTAGATAGCGTGCCAATTGAATTCGTATGAAAAACAGTTGCAGAATGTACAGAAGTAAAGCGTGCCAGTTGCAAAATGTATGAAAATAATGCGTGCCAGTTGCAGAATGTACAGAAATAAAGCGTGCCAGTTGCAAAATGTATAAAAATAATGCGTGCCAGTTGCAGAATGTACAGAAATAAAGCGTGCCAGTTGCAGAATGTATAAAAATAAAGCGTTCAAGTTGCAGAATGTACAGAAGTAAGGCGTGCCAGTTGCAGAATGTATAAAAAATAAAGCGTGCCAGTTGCAGAATGTATAAAAATAAAGCGTGCCAGTTGCAGAATGTATAAAAATAAAGTAGAAGTAGCACTTGAGATCGGAAATTAAACCAGTGAAATGGGTGCATAGATTTACCCACAATGAGCTTAAATTTTTAAGCTAGAAGCGTGAACAGTAGAATCTGCTTTCATTTATAATCATTCAAATATACTCTGACATTATTCTTTGGATATGTGTGTGTCCCTTACAAAAAAAAACAAAATCCATTTGTAAAACAAATATGACGAACAGACGGACATGCTTAGGTGCATTCCGAATTTGACAGTGGTCAAGAGTATATATATACTTTAGGAGGTTTGCGAGTAATTAGCAATAAACCAATTGTTGTATCCTTTAAAAAGCAAAGATATCCTCCCAACCAATCTACGTGCAAGAACTTCTAAAGTTGCTGCCCAACTTGAAGCCGTCGGCTCCATTCTTGCGGGCAGGGGAGTGTGTACAGCAGAAATTACCCAGACAGATGGATGGACATGCTCAAATCGATTCAAAATTTGATGCTGATCAAAAATATATGTACGCCACGGGGTATCTGAAGCTTCCTTCCGGGTGTTGCAAACGTTTTAACAAAATGAATATGAACGCCACTCCTCGTTGAGAAGTACATTAAAATAAATTCAAGTTAGGGGTTTAAACCGCTGTAACAGTCGGAAAAAACGAGTTTTTTTGACAGTTTTTGTGTGATAGAAGGAAAGGTAGTAAAATAATAATATTGGGGGAGATTATTAAACGTAACTTAAAGTACCATAAAAAAATTATTTTGGAAAATAATAAAAATCTCTGGCACGCAGCATAATTTGTCCAAATTTAAATTAATTAAAAAAAAAATTCACATTCAATCTACATCTCTCTATATACAAAAGAGAAAGAAGAAAGCTATCCTAACATATTTTATTTTGTAAACGTTTTTATGCATTGGAGGAGGCAGCAAACAAAACGCAAGATATGAAAGTGCGACTTCCCATCCGCATTCATTTGATGCAAGCATTCTTGTTGTAGATTAAAATTTTCATACAAAAAACTTTTTGCGGATAATGAATTCTTTTCACGTACCCTAAAAGGTCCAAAGCATCCACTCAGCAAAAGTAGAAAAAAAATACTTTTTGTAAAAAATTGACGGTGCTTTAGTGCCTTAAGCAAGATCTGGAAGGACGAAATTCTCCAAACACTTCAAGTCTAAAATGGTGGTGCTCCTTGTCATTGCTGTCGTCTTTTTAATTTTTATTTTGTTGTTTATTGTGTTGTTTATAAAACACCAGATCTAAAGGCAGAGCTAAAAAGACTCACAAGTTAGGTTAAATTAAGGGAACAGTAACAAAGTTTGGGCTGCGTAAAGCGAAAAGCCAAGCATTTCTCTAAATATTAATATTTATTTATTTTTTTTTTAACATGATCAATCACCCAGAGGATGTCCCCTACAAGCAGAACAGGGTGACGGTAAGAGAGAAGTGAGAAAAAGGGAACAGAGGTGACAATAGCCTAGTGGGTGCATGCCTATTGGGTGCATGCCTAGTGGGTGCATGCCCACTGGTAAATGTTATGCATACACTGACAAAGCTCGCACTACAATTAAGCCCGTAGGAAATTTTATCGCATTGGGATCCGAACCCCCAAACACTGACTTGGCAGTCACGATTCTTGTCTGTTCTATTCTACGCTTGCGGATAAATAATATTTTACTGCGAATGAGGATCAGATGTGAATTTCATTAAGAGAAGCATGGAAATAGACTTCAAAGCCTTATCGTTTCTAACGAAACTGTAAGTTACTTCTGGCACAATCGATAACACAAGCTCTAGGAGCTCCTAAGACCAAATCCACTTTATCAAACTCGAAACTAAACTAAATGAATGCAGCTTTCATTCCAAGATTTATCTCGCAAATAAAATGCAAGTAAGATTAAATTGAGAGAGAGAGAGAGAGAGAGAGAGAGAGAGAGAGAGAGAGAGAGAGAGAGAGAGAAAGAGTGTGAGAGAGGAAGGGACGTGAAGGATGGGTTTCCCTTTTCCAATCTATTAAAAATATTAAAGCCATTTTTCCATCTAAATTAGTTTCAAGTTTTCTTAATGCACCTCATATGCGTATGAGTAACTGATGTAGCAAATCTGTTAAGTTGCAGAAAGCGTATCGCCTTAATGTTTGTTACAATAACCAGATGTTAGGAAATTTTATTACAAAAGTTTCTAACTGCAAACTATGAAGACCTAATAAAATAACATCGATATGAACGTTGAAAGCATTTAACATACAGTAAGTACACCTTATGGAAGGAAATCTGGAGAAATTTGAACAAAGGAAAAAAACAAAAAATATGCTGCCAGTAGAGAAACTCTTTTGGAACAAATTTGTTCCAAGGAATTAGAAAATATTTTATAAGGACTTATATTATTTCTTATTTTAAATATAAAAATTTAACAGATATATTTAAATTTGATGGCAGGCAAGCTAATGTCGAGAAGCCTTCGGTTTATTGTAAAGGAAATTTTTCTAGCAAAAAAAAGCAAAAACAAAAAGGCAAGAAAAAAAAAATCAAAGAGGAAAAAAAAAATTGAGGAGAAATTTTCTTTGAATAAAATCATCTCTTATACACAAAACACCATTGTGTAGAGTTAATGCAATGGGTAAAAGCTTTCTTTTTACTGCTGGGGCATGAAAGAGCTTTTCATACAAAGACAATATACTCCTACCGATGTATTGCTGCAGAAAAATGTGTCATCAACCCCATCGCCTACAAAATGTTACGTTATCGTCTTTTCGGGTTTATCCGCTTTAATTTTTTTTTTGTTATTGCCATTTTTCGGATTGACTAAATTTACTCGGTCGCTCGGTCACAAGCTTGAAAATAACTTTTAGCCAAATATTCTTTGTGTTGGTTAAATTTGAGTTTGCGCTTTAGCAATCATTTGGATGCAAGCAAAATCAAACACCCCATGAAACCGTACGAATACCTCTAGGGAGAGAGAGAGAATAAATGCTCTTACGCTCTCTTTTGCTTCGTTAATGATACATGCTCTCTCTTTCGCCCTTTCAAAAAACGTCTATATAAGTGTAAAGCTTCGTTTTTAATAAAGTTTAAATTGAAGCAAATCCTTATTTAATATTTAGTCGGGCCTGTAAAGCAGCTATGAAAAGGACTTGGAGTTTATCTTTTGTTTAACAATTGTTTCATTACAATTAAAAACCTCAACGTTAGCAGCCGACCAGGAACGGACAGCTTACCAGCAACATATGTGATTGGCAGCCATAGTAGTGAACGTTACTTGCCCTGGAACCCTTAAAACTTATTCAAATCAATCAGTTTTTAGTCTATTGTCAGTTCAGTTATTGACACGTGTCCAAAGGATATATGTGTATATAAGCTGCGAGATTCTTTTCAAATTTGTGCTACATACGGTATAAATGAGTGTAAGAGGACGTATATATATATATATATATATATATATATATATATGCATATGAGCGTGTTTGCGTTTGTATGTCGAATTAATGAATCAACCGAAGAAACTGAACATTTTCTAGGATTTCAAAAGTAAAAAAGAAAAAAAGAAAAAAAAAAAGTACACTTTTGTTGGGTTATAGTGCTTTGAAGTGATTTAATATGATATTCTTGAAGAGAAAAAAGTTTAAAGCGAAAACTTTTTTGTAGTTGAGTGTGTATTAACTAACAAATAAAACAAGATGGTAAGTTTTTAATTAAAAAAAATAAAAATAAAAATAATAATACTTTTATGCATGGAATTGAAGTTTAAAAACTTTTGAAATAAAATAAAAAAAAGAAAATTACAATAATAATTTAAGACCTAAATATAATTAAAAATTATTTTAATAATAAACTCTTATTAACATAGTTTTTGATTAACAAAGTCAGTTAGTCTATGCGAAATTTGAAATAATCAAAAAAAAAAAAGATTTAATTTAACTCTTAATTATAATTAATTATGTTTATTTAGTTTATTTTTCATTTTCAATCTTTTTTTTTAACTTTTTCCGAAAAAAAAAAAAATATTTCCCATACTACCATCTGTTATCAAATGTTATAGAGAAAACGCCTAATAAAGTACGAGAGCTACTGAAGTGTTTTTCCAAGACTTGCGTCCATAATATTAATTAATCTTCATTAGCGCTTTCGCTACTAGAGTTACAAGTGTAAACCAGTAAGCCAGGTATAAATAAAAAATGAGTGTGCAGCTTGTTTGAAATAGGGGCGTGGCAAACTACCGCTAGCTTGTCGTCGGGAATTGAAAAAATTATTTTCATTTCTCCAACTTTTAGATTTAACGTCCGAGAGAATTCTGAAAGCTTTAATTCGATATGAAGAGTAGGTGTGGTTTTGTTTCAATCTGACCCACATTCAATACATAGTTGCGTGCAGTAAACAGATAGACAAGGAAATAAGAAAAAAAAAAGAAACAAGCTTTTCTGTCATTAAGTGTACATATGTTTCCGATCCTTGACAGCAACGAATCCCATTCGATCTAATGGTGAGTATGGAATGTTGCATTCTTCTCTAAGGTATTTGTTCTTTATTTTAACGTCTATTTCATGTCATTTAATATTAAGCGAATGGAAAAATTTTGCAATGAAAACAAGTGGAAGAATTTCTTAATAGATTAAGCCGTTCTTAAATTCCAGTACCATTTTTTTTTTTTCTTTTCTGAAAATCCTTCTAAATACTCTGCTAAATAAACTTACTTGCTTTAGCGGTACTAATCCATTAATAAAAATACACATACACCTTGATAAAATTTGCTATGATGTTTGCTGTGGTATGAAAGAGAAATTCTGCGAACTTTTCAACCAACAGTTTATAAGTTACATTTCAAACCATATGGAAAATGAGTAAAACGTTTTACAAGCAGAGTGAATAACGAAATCTAAATACTTTGCATATCTAATAAAAAAAGTCAAGCATGTGCAAACTTCCCGACGATTGCAAAGTTCCAGGATTTCAATCAATTTTTATAACGCTTCTTTAAATTAAGAAAACAGATCGATTAATTCTTAATATATCTCTAGAGGGATTTAATTCCTACTACGCTCGTTTCAATCTAATCCTATTCTAACTTTAATCGATTACATCGATTCGTTTTTTACTCTTGCACGTAAACATTGAGTCTTTTCTTAAGAAACTGTATAAACGGTCAGCCAGATCAGAATCTAATGTTCACTGTTTTTATGAATATTTAAATGATAACGCTTGACGGAGGGCTACGAAATGGGAAAATGAACCGCCGAAGTAAAACTATCGTATGTTAAAGCTGAGCTAGTTGCATCAGTAGAATAACTAGGAAGATTTCTTTAATTTTTTCAGCATTAGATGCTTTTTTTTTAAATACAAATCCAACCGATTGGTTCAGTGCCAAAAAGTGTATTCTTGAGTCTTACGGTATTATGACCACCGATGTAGCGTTTGGACGAATTGTGCTTGTATCCTTTGATTAAAACATCATAAAGCATTGTCATAGGTCTATTAGGAGCTATATACATGTATATGAAGGCTTAAGAGATAATTCTTTTACAGACACGATCTCGATGGGTCGAGTACTTTATTCATTACGTGTGGATCAAGCCCCTACAGTATTCGTTTTAAATACAGGCATAGTATCCAACAATAAACAACAGAAAAACTAAACCAAGAGAGTTACATCACCTCCCTTTGCTTGATATAGAAATTGCTTGAACTTAGTGCAGCACCAAACTTCTCGTGCAATCAGTGGGCCGTTTGATGTGACGTATATGCCGTACGATGTCGCTTTTTAGACACCAAATGTTGTTCAGATCAACATCTTTCGATCTACATCCCAGGAGAATGGTTAAGATTGTACTATAGGGTTTCCACTTCACATAAAAAATTTCCATCTATCATCAACGTGGAAACTGCACTATACGGTTACTTTTACGGAATGCAAAAATGTCAAGTGAATAGTTTGTGAATTAGTCTCAAATCGAAAAAAGCAATTTTGCTCATTCGTTAAGCCATTCATTCAAAGGAAAATGAGTCACTTCTGAAACAGAAAGTTTAATAAAAAAAGTCCATGAAAGGTCGCAATGGCTTTAAATCGTAACGAATATTTATTTTGAAAAAATGTAGGTCCAAATTCTTCTTTGTCAAGTTAAACTCACAACTAATCCCAATTGTTCAAAATGATTTTGAAACAACAAATTTCAGTTTTCGGTAACACTTGCCTGAACGGCAGAGATGTTTTCGTTACTTGCAGTATTTTTTCTTACTATTGACACACAGCTAATTTAAATTAATCTTGTCAATACCACATCAAAGTTTTGATTCGTACATTATACGATTACGAGTAATCAACGCTTTAATCAACACTTAAAAGACCAAAGCTAATGGATCATAATCAGTTAAAATGTATCAAATAAAAAAAATTATATTCGGCCGTGACCGACTCTCTTCTATCCGCCACCGGTATCTCAAAGAAGACTGAAATAAGAGGAATAGAGCTAAATTTTCATACTCTATAATATTGAAGGGCGCAGCTAAGTTTTTCTAATTTCAGAATTTAAAAGGG
>CCAG010005342.1:0-44762 GCA_001077435.1 Glossina morsitans morsitans
AAAAACAACAGAAGACGAGTAACGTAGAAAAAGTAGGATGTAACCAAAGGATATCAAGTCATGAAAGCGAACAAAAGACTGCAAATTGCTTCTTATTCACACACTTGTGCACACACACACACACACATTTTCTCCGTTATACATTATTTTTGGTAAAAAATTAAGCTGTCAAAAAATTCAGTTGAAAAGACTAAGCATGCCCAAGACGAATTTTGATTGCCCTTCATATAAGCTGTAGCAGGTAAAAAGATTTTTCGGATCGAGAATAGTAATTACGATATGAATGAAGTGGATAATGGGCCGCTTATTACTCATTTCATCGTATTACTTGTATTCTAAAGTGGACGAAATGTTGAGAGCGTTTGCGATTCAAAACTAAACGCAAAATTTCACTACAAACGCACTAAGACTTTCTGTAACGCAAAACAATGGATAAGTGAAGAAGACGAAGAAGAAGAAGAAGAAGCACCATTAAAATCATAACTTGGTCGCAGCTAAAGTGAGCTCTTAGTCAAGCTCAATACTTAGCGATAACACACCCATTAGATTGCGGTCACTTGGTATGTCTTTCTCTACCCCGCTTTCTTTCCCGACGGCACTGTAGTTGAACTAAAAGAGACATATTTTCTGAACGATTGATCCCACTAAAAAAAGATCAACATACTTGTGGAAAGTGAAGCCATCTTAATATTTCCGAATCTCAGTCATTAACCCTTTCTGATTCAGACTCATATTTAGTTGAAATCTTAGTTAATTAGTTACACTGTCTCTTGTTTATTTGGCTCGACCAGTAAACATCTAATTCGGTTGTTTCCATACGTAAGTGTCCGGATTTCGGAAGATAAGTCCTCATCGTTTTTTGCATTTAGCAAGCCATTCAATCAATCAAACTTTGACAGAACTGCTTAGTGATCTCCGACCAACAATCCTTCATAAAAAAAGAATAGTCAATATAAGCCCTTAAGAGCTTAAGGAAGGACGATTCAAATTTCCAATAGGAGGACGCCTCCAATAATAGCGGAAAACGTTCTTGTGCGTTTTTTCAAAGTTCGAACGTTCCAAGTCATGACGTAAACTTTATATGACTTACTGCTTTTATATTGAATTTTAAACAGCAAGAATTTCGCATTGTTGTAAAGTACTTGTTGGGAATTCTTAAAAGAAGTGAAAACTTGTAGAAAACTGATGCTTTGGTGTATTTAAACGTTAAAAATATTTATTTAAGAATTTTTTGGCTTGTTGTTGCAGTTGTTGTTCGTAAAGTAAATTATACGCCTCATTTATTAGAAAATTGTTCATAGTCGGAAACTGTTTTTTTTTTCTTTTTTAATTTTCATCGACTACCTTCTCTTCTGGGTATTCCTATGTATAACAAAAAATTTAAAACATCCATAAAAGGTACATTAAATCATCCACAATTTACGCATTTTACGTCTTTTTTTTTTCTTTTTTTGTTTTTTAATCTAAAGGGAACTTTTCATCCCGTACTCTTTCCTTATAAGAGGATTGCTTGCGTAAGTAATATTTTAAAAAGTTTGTCGAAAATATCCAAATTTGTTCTTACTAACGTAGGGAAGGGAAATTTTTGTGCATAATACGCACTTTCATACAATAGATAATGTACTTAAATAAACCGATTCGCTTACGTGCTTTTGAAGTAAACAATAGCGTGGAGCGCTTTGTTGTTATAGGACTTTTATTTACTTTTGCTAAAGGTCTTCCAAGAACTTTCCGATAAATTATTTTTATTTACAATTTTTAATTGTTTCTTTTTTTTTCTGGTATACGTCTCACGGTTTTTTTGGTTATGATTTTTTTTTTGGATCTTATATACCCTTGCAAAATATCGCGCTTAAAAATTTGCATAAAATATTCCCTTATTTTTTAAAATATTTTAATTTTTCGCTCAGTAAAGTTCGTGGAGAAAACACTTGGGTCACAGTATCACAATACAAATATAATAGCACTTTGATCACTATATGAGTACAATATGACTTTAATCACCCGGCTATGTGGATAGAGTTCATGCGTCCGTTTGATTAGCAATTGTTTCGCTTTCTTTGTTTCAAAAGCCGCAGGAGCGCTTTTAGCAAGAAAATAGCAAAACGGTAGCCTTTGGCGAAAACAAACCATGAGCTTTCCATTGGTTTACTTTTTATATTTTGTTTTTGCGGCTACGCCAACTCCGCTAGTTACTGTTCAAGAATCTGCATAAGTTTTTAGCTGTGAAGACAGATCATCATCATACGTATCACAGAAGAAAGCGTAAAGAACGTTCTGCAGCTAAACAGCAGCGAACTGTCCCTTTTCTAGATTTAGATCATTGAGGATCTTCGCCATCTGTCCTATCGATTGCAAAATTAAGAGCAAAAGTAATTCGTTGATGCCTTGGGATTATTTTAATATCGTATATCAAATATTAACATATTAACTAATTGATTAGCTGCTGGAATGCTAATGATAAGAAGGTCATAGCTTTTAAGGTAGTACAAGTTACTTCAGGTTCCTCTTTCTCACTACAGGTGAACTTAGATTTCATCGAGGCGATTCCACATTACGAGGGTAAAATTTAAAGTGTATTGACTTTCGTTAAGGATGATAACAGCATCGTTCTTTCAGGTTATAGTGCGTTTTTCCATTATTGTGACCTTCCAAAGGGACCGCATCGGCTTACAAAGATATCTTCTGCCGAGTAGATAACAGTCGCAACTACCTAGTTAGATGTTCACGGGTTCAAATCTGAGCGCGGTTGTACAGCTCTTGATCGTAACTGTAGTGAACGCTGAGCGGGTGAAGGTATAACATTTACACTTACATCTACCTGACCATCACCATGTTACACCTATAGGATGATTGGTCGTAATAATAAAAAAAAAGAAATTGACAAAACTAGCGGAGTTATGCTATAAAATGTCGACATATTTTCTAAATTCGCCAGATGTAGCCCATTCCCATATTCATATCTTTTCAAAGTTCAAACGATTTCTACTTTTTAACCGTTTACGCTGTAGATGAGCATTTCTAAAAGCGTGAAGATGTTCATCTGTTCAAAAAGTTAAGGCAATTACTATTTTCCAAGTGCATTTTCTCAAACGAAGAGGGCTATGAAATGGTATTTCTCAATACCTAAATTCGTCTCCCACTCCCATCTGTTCCCAAACATCAAATAGTTTCTTTTTTCTAACAATAGCGTTTGTAATTTGTCAAATCCCCATTTCTGGTCAGGTAGGTCTTTATTACGATCACTCAGGCGATGCCCTCTGCGCGAAAGGTATGGAGTGACGCGGATCGGAAAGTTTTGTACTTTTAGCAAGTGAGCATTGAACTATAGCTAGAACGACGAATCAATCCCATTTAAACTATGGTACTGGGAAGTGAATAAGGGTACACTGACTTCATAGCTGCGCTTCCTAACCATTTGCTGATCCTTTAGCCTGCTTTCTATCATTCAAACATTTTTCGTCGTGTTATAGCAACTGAGCATTGTGACCCTCTTCGTAACATCGTAAATGAATTTGATCGAATTATTCACTAATCCTAGTGATGGAATACAATGAAGAAGTAATGCATCATTACTTATTAATTCGTGTTGTTTCATTGTTAAACAGCCAAGTTCCTAAATAACCTGACTCTTTAGGTATAGTAAAACTCTTCTTCGCAGCAAAACTAGCAAAGGCGAAAAAATTTTTCTACGAAAATCTTTCGCTACAAAATCGACATAAGGAAGCAAAATCCGACCATTAACGAAATGGCCCTTTATTTTATTTTTTTCTATTACTATATAATAACTTTTATATAAATGTAACGTCGGGGGTATGTGTCGATGTTGAAGGCTTTTTGAATTGAGTGAATGCTGCGATTTCGTTCGCTCTCCCATGTATCAAAATCTCCACAAAGGAATGTCTGAAGTGTCTTATAAATCGTTTTATCCTTAAAGTCCACAGATATTTTTTTTGATATAATCAATCACTCGGGAAATGTTTCTTATTCCCTATCCCACCGCCGCAGCCTAGTGGATGTGGTCCCAATCGATAAACGTTATGCCGTTTCTGACTGAGCACTCACTACAGCTACGACCAAATAAATCTCTACCGTGCTTGAGATTTGAACACACGAACACTGTTTTTTTGTTTTTTATTGTTTTTGTATTATTAAGAACAGCAGTAGTTTTCGCAGAGGTACAGAACGAAATTCATCGAAAGTGCGAATTTTTTACATCTGTGTTTAAAACACAATCAAAGTTTGTGTTCAAAAGCCTTGGTACAAATTTCAGCGTTCGCTTAAAGTAAGGCGCAGCCAAAATTTATTCGTTGGAACTAAGTACGATGCGGAATTTGGCATGGGCAAATAATTATTTGGATTTTGCGGTTATAAAAAGTTAAGGACCACACTAATATCCGGTTATGTTTAGTTAACTTGTTGGCTAAAAATGTTTGGAAAACGTTTTGTTACTTTGTTAAAAAGCTAATAAAGTCCATTAAATGAACTTTTAATGAAAAGTTGTGGAAAAAACAACAATAACAAAAGCAACGCACTTATGTTCCTTATGATGGTAACAATAAAACCACCTTTTTTGATATGCGTGCATATATACGCGCATATATATATATGAGCGTATGTGTGTGTGCAATGCAAAGTATGTATTTGCACAATTCTAACGAGCGAGCGCCATAAAATTTACACATATTTTAAAGCGATAAAAAAAAACTTTTTTTGCCCGCAATTGTCGGTTGTTTCTACAACTCATTGTTTTTGCTGTTGTTGCTTTTACTTCTGCTGGTGGTTGTTTTTATTGTTTAACAACATTGTATAAAATTGTCTATAAACGATTTTTTTTTTTTTTTTTTTTGTTAGGGCGTGTAAAAGTAAAAACCAAAACCTATGTAACATTGTTGGTTGGCTGTTGTTATGAACGGAACGGAGTTTAAAAGTAAAAGACTTGTACGACGTCATAAAATTTATGATAGCGTTTGAGAAAATTAGAAAATTTTTCGGTAAATTTTATGTGCAATGAATAGCAGGCGATAGCGACTTTTATGTAATCAATCAAAATTAGTTTATATACAAAATAATTTAAGCTTAAAGCTTTGCATAATTATAACGAAGAAAGTTAACTAACTTATCGCTATTCTACACGATTTTTACAAAAATTGAAAATCTTCTCAAGTAAAAGAAATCAATTTTTAATATTAAAAATTCTCTCTCGAACAATGACATTCTTCTTAATACTTCAGCCATTCAATGATGGCATACTGCTGCGATGGTTAAGTAACTGATTTCCATTAAAATTTCCTTTTCTCTCCTTTTTTGCACGACATATTCTCAATTTTCAACCTGAATATGTTACAATCACTCATACTCACTCATATAAAGAAAATGCGTTGCTATATAAATGTGTGTATGGCAAAAGAGTAAAAGAAAAAAAATAATAAAAAATAAAAAAATGCTGTTCATTCTTATCTTAAGATTTTCATCACATTGCTTGAAATCTCATTAAAAATATCCTTCCGGCTGCAAACACCATAAATCTGCAGAAAGTCAATTCGGATTCATTCACACAGCGTTTGAGAAATAAAAATAAAATGAAAATAAGTCCAGCTGCAGAAATGAAGAAAACGAAGTTGCAAACAAGCGAATACGTTTATGCTATCATTACAGATTTCCATAAAAGTTTTAAAGCGTAAACTAACACCGAGCACCCCGCCCCCGAGCTCAACTGACTACTGACTACACGCACTCGCACTAGTTGACTGAACTCAACTCTGTAAAACAGTAACAGCAACGATAGCCACCACCACCAACGTTGCCGCATTTTGCTAAATTTTTTTTTCTTTTTGCTATAAAAATCCATTTAAAAAGCAATTACGTTTACGTTTATTCAATACAATCAACCGCACGGTAAAAGAAACAATGCACCAGAAATGAATGGAGAGGAGGAAAACGTAGCGAGAAGAGCGAGAAAAAGCAACATAAAGTGGAAAATTTGTACGTACAAAAAAGAAAAAAAAAAAAACACTCCACAAACGATGAGCGTATAGATGGATAGATAGATGGATATAGATGGATGCTTAGCTAACTGGTTAGTTAGTTGGTTGACGGAAGGAAAGCACGAATGAATGAATGAATAAACGAATGAATGAGTGAGTGTCTGAATGGACGCTGAAAATATGGTGCGGACAACAGTAGCGAAACAGAAGTTTTAGCAGCTCATTCTATAGCCCGAAGAAAATCTCTTATCATTTTCATTACTTTTCCTCTCTCTCTCTCGTTTCGTGTCATTATTTTATGCTTTGCGTTGAAAGTTTTCCTTTTTAACCGTTTCTCTCGTAAGCAATTCGCGATTTTATTTTCAGATTTTACTTCTTTGTCTTATCAAAGATATTAAAATATGATTACACTTTTTTTTTTTTTTGCATAATTTAGTTTTTTGATTCAAAGTCAACTAAATCGAATAAATCATAATCAAGTATGATATTTAGGCTCGAGAATAGTCAGCAGTTCCAAACTACTTGAAAGATCACCCTTACACTGCACGCATGCCAATCGGAGCACGATCTCATTTTTTCAAAAATTCCAAATCTCATAATTTTGACAAAGGTTTACACCCTGCACCACTTATGGTACAAAGATATATTATGTGAAGGTTGAGCGGATGAATACGGTAACCAGAAAGACTTGAAAGACTTCTATTATATATAGCGATCAAGTTTTTCTGGCCGTCCGTCCGTGTTGTGTCTTCGGTTGAATTTAGCGGTCGCAATTTTTGAGTTGTTTTGATCAAATTTTATAAACTCACTTGTTTTTGCTTAAGAACACATATTATTGAAAATGGTTCAGATTCGAGCACTTTTTCGGCGACTTCCTCTATAAGGCTATATATTGAAAACTCATTATATGAATAACCGTGTTAAGCTAAGTGGTGTAGGGTATTTAATGACAGGCCCACTGTTATAGTTTTACTCGCTTCTAACAACTTTTATCATTAATACGCACAATTTTGTAGTTACGGTACAATGCACTGAAAAGGAAGAGCTATTGCCTTTATGGCTAATTGTGGGTAGTTCTATGGTATGGTATGGTTGGAAGAAATGCGAAACGAAGCTTTTAGATTATGATCGTTGTAAAGGTTACACTGCACGCTGATCATATATACACACAAATAGAAATCTAAATTGAGCCAAACCGCTTTTGCTTTGCACGTTAACCAAAAGTACACTGATAACTCGTTGTTCCCACGAAAGCAGCATGGTTACGCCAGTCTTCATTTCACTTCTTTCCACAAAACCAAAAGCTTGCTCATTCCTTGGATTGCCTCAAAAGGTTAGACACGGAGACGGAGATCGAAAATTGTCTTAGAGATGGGAGAAGGGAGTAGCCAGCGATGGACAATGTTTTGATCAATCTGTTTATTTATTTTCTTCTAATGTAAATGTATTTTTAATCAAAAAAAGAAAAAGTGGACCGAATTAGTTTGTACTCCCAATACTTTATAAGGTTTCCGACACACGTTTCTTTGCGTTGGAAGCATTGCACGCATCTGACACTGATGGTTGCTATGTATATAGTTGTATGGAAAAATAAACAAATAAGAAAATTGTATTTGGCTGTAACCGAAACTTTTATACCTGTGGCGTGGCTGATTTTGGAAACTCTACCGTGCGTCCTGTTTTTGAGTAACGAGCAAAAAACGTGGAAAGTAAAGGTGTCCCCACTTTTCATTCCATCGTGGGCGTGTCTTTTTTTTACCATCTTGCAAGCTTGTCGGTGATTTCTTCATCTCTGCAAAGAGGGGAGACTTGATCGCAAATGTTACACAGTTAGGCAGACCGACAAATGGATAGACGACAATTTTACATTGAGACGACAATTTTACAC
This sequence comes from Glossina morsitans morsitans, assembly GCA_001077435.1. Classification (NCBI taxonomy): domain Eukaryota; kingdom Metazoa; phylum Arthropoda; class Insecta; order Diptera; family Glossinidae; genus Glossina; species Glossina morsitans. Next base: position 7,876 of record CCAG010005342.1, read on the forward strand.
TGATTTGTGGGGATATGTGACTGAGTGATTCGATTTTTGCACTGGTACTATACACTTCGAAAGCTTGCAATGTTTTCGCCAGGTTTGAAACGGACAGCTTCATTTTTGCTGGCGGGGGAAAGACATTACGCAGGGAGACAAACAATGAGACGTTCAAAACGATTCAGAACTTAATGCTGATAAAAAATTATATATATTTGATGGGTTCATTGAGATTTCTTTCTGGGCGTTGCTAGCTTGTGGACAAAGTGTAAATACTCCGCATTTTACGGTGATGGTCAAAAAGTTTCCCACAATTGATGCTTAATACTTTAAATTCTATGCGACTATGGGGTAACTATGGGTGCGAGAAGATGCTAGGGCCAGTAAAGAAATCTTATGCTTTCCAGGCTATCTTTGTAATGCAGTTAACAATATTTCCAGGAATTTTTCGATCGATAACTCGATTTTAAGTGATTCGCTATAATAGATTGAAATCTTTATTTGTTAGTGGTCTTGTGCTTTTTTTTTAGCTTTTGACATTTTCAAGTTGAATTTTTCTCTCTCTTTTTTACAACCGTAAGAGCTACAACACTACAGGACAAACTTTAGATGTGATACGATTTAATCAGCTTTGCATTACATAGTAAAATATGCGTTGTATTACGTGGTTAGATAGTAACGTACGCATTGTATGGACTCTGTAATGGACTTCTTGATTTGTTACAAAGTTAATCGAAGTACCGGAAAAAATCTTGTGTACTTAATTAAAAAGTTTCACGATAACTCACTTACTTGTGATATTCATCTCACTAAAGGACGTTATAAATGACAAAAGTCCGCATTATTTGTGCTGAGCGTAATACCATAAACAAATTAAGCCCCGAACATCCTTCGTTCATTTCTCGCACGAAAACTAACTACGGTTGCATTAATAGAATCACTCGATCTATAAGCACATTTATCATATTATACGCCCTTAGGGCGATAAAAATTTTTACTTTAAATGTTTTTCAATTTTAAATTATTTTCATTTCCCTTGCTGCCCAAATAATTGATTGCTTCCGTTTTTTTTTTTTTTTTTGTTTATTTTTAATTTTTTTATTTTTGCAAGCATCAACACCTTGATGTGATATTGATCAGACGAAAAAGAAGAAAGTAAAGGGAAAAATTCAAATCATCGCCATGTGTTTAGTTTTGAAAATCATAAATTATATTTAAGTTAACTCACTCCAAAAACGTCTGCTCGGTATCTTTTTTATGCTGTTACTCTAACAAATTACAATCATGTTTGGTTGCCTAAACACCGAGACAACCATTCAACCAACCAAGCATCAACAGCAGCAACAAGAACAACAACAACAATAACAACGACAACATGGATTTCAATTTTCTATTTTCATTTCCCGTAGGCCATATTTCTAACTACATATCCACTGCACTCCTCTACGCCCGCCCTCACTATATTGTTGTTGTAGTTGTTTGTCATCTTCTGTAAGGCATAAGAAAAAGTACACAAACCAAAAAAACAAAAAAAAAAAGAAAGAAAGAAAAGAAAAACGACCATTACAGCCAGCACACAACGCACATACACACACACACACACACATACTACTGAAGATAGACATTCAATTCATTTGATGAGAAAGTCATTTACTTGTTGGCTTCTTGCCAACTTGGTCATCATCTTCAATCAATTTAAGCTCTCTTAACAGAGAAGCAAAAATGACAACTATGCTTTAAGGATATAAAAAACAAAAAAAAAAAGAAGAAGAGATAAAAAATAAAATATAAACAAAAACTATTAAATATTTGTGTAAAATATGCTATAAAAAGACGAAGAAGATAACAAGAAAATTCATGTAAAATAAAAAAAAAAAATTTTTTTTTTGATTTATTTTTATCAATTAATAACAATAAATATTTCTCATTAAGCATAAATGAAGAAAAATAATTTCAACAATTAAAATTATGAAAATAAAATCAATTTCAACACAACAATATATGACTTAAACTGTCATAGCTTAGATTTACGATTTATTTACTTCAGCTTAATAAATACTTTAATTAACATAAGTCATGATTTTTGAATTGCTTTCTATGTCGATAAAATCTTATAAACATATTTAGGATTTTAAATTATCCGTACACACACACACACACACGTACATACATACACAAAATACCATTATGAGTAAATTTACTCTCAGCCAAAACCTTAAGCATTTAATCTTATTAGTGTAAGTGCTGTTAAAGTGTAATGGAAGTATGGACTTTTCATAGAAATTTTTAGGTTTGATTTTCAAACATTTTATGCGGTATACCGTCAACTCTCTTGCAAAGGAATAAACATATTTGCACAAATAAATATTAATTTTATTAAAAGACTTTACCCTTAAACTTTATTATTAAATATATTTACTTAAATTTCTATATAAATAATTTTGAGAATTTTGTTACATTTATATGCAACAAATTCACAAGTCTTCATGAAGTCTTCATAAATCTAAATTTAAGCATTCACATTTTGATTCCTGCCAATGAGAATGACATTATCTAAGATATTTTAATATTTCTACTTAGTATGTAGATATGTTTAAATTAACATAAACTATAAGTTAAGTGATGTTATTGCTTTCATAAACAACACTTTTTAGTTAACCCGAGCATAACGTGTTGTGAATATCTTTGTGTATCTGTCTAAAGTATCGATATTCACTAGACATAATAGGATAACCTCCACAGGAGGTTGCATTAACTTACAAGGAAAGGTAAACGATAACAGTTGCGGTGACTCGTATTTATTAAAGGAAAACTCATAAACGGTAGGTAGCCCGTAGAAACGACTAATAAAATAAGGAATCGGAGACAATTAATCGACAACAAATGAACTAAAAATTACTAAAGATTAACGTAGAAAGAAATATCTTTTAATCCCCATGAATAGCCGAGAAGGCAAAGGATCGAGAGAAACACTTCTATGATCGCAGGTTCAAATCTCAAGTGCAATAGAACTTTCAATACAGATGAGCATATGGTCCAAGTTATCCGGCAGCCTTCAAACATATACTTTGTTAATTTGTCTATAGACTATGCAGACGATAAATAGGTATCTTTTACTAGATTAACACAAGTTCCTGTAGCGATTCCGCCCTTATTCTGTAAAATCGATATTTATTCGAAAGTAACGATTGAAAAACAAGTGAAAACGCTATAGAACGACACGTCTGCTATTAAATACTCTATATCATGCCTTTTAATAGAGTTTTTTACATGCCAATGTTTCAAAATTATGCCTTATATCGAAAGAGATCCAAAACGTACTCCAAGCCCAAACATTTTCAATGACTTTCGTTGTTGGTCCATCAAAATATCTTAAAAATTGTGGCCGGACACAAGAAAACAGGACTGACAGATGAACAGACAAGCTTCCATCAATGTATTAAATGATTTTCTGGCTACATCTCAAGTTCTTCTGGGTTTTGCAAACATCCGCACAAACTTAATAATCCCTTGTGCGGTGTAGAGAGACGAGCAATGAGTACATACAGCATTTACATTAAGACCGTGTAGGCTGATGAAAAAGTAGCGTCCGGAGTCAATAAACTGATTCAGTTTTGAAGGCCTAAGTTGAAAATAATTAGCAACTAATCGAAAGCGGATGTCATTAATAAATTTATCAATAAGCGAAAAACGGTTAAGATAACATACTCTAGCACCGAATCAAAAACATACTATTGGTAATCGATAAAGTTTATCGGTGGGAAGGTAGATTAGTAACGGGAGAGCAATGACAGCTCAGTGATCACAAATACTCTGCGACCGATCAATTGCTGGTAATCGGTGCTAACAAACTGATGACAAGCCCGGCAACAGAAGACAAACAATTTATTAGAAGATAGCGCTAAACAATGATTGCGAACATAATATCGGTCGATGGTTCATTAAGAATAAACGAAAGTGTAAGCGATGACAGTTTTAACTGTTGACAGTAGAAGAGGTAATCACACGTGAAGAATTTATCTTTCACTGTTTCTGCCAAGCAGTTGAATATAAGACCGAGCTACATGATTGCCGCGAAGATTTTTAATCGGGAACGCATGTCGGTTAAAGTTGAGTGGTAGTCTGTAGCAGAAAGGTGGACAATAATTATTAATGATAGATAACTGAAGACTGACAAGTAAGCGATAATACGCAATCTAGTAAATACGAAAGAACTTCTACATAGGATACTATTTAAACATTCGCGCTCGATACTTTCCTTTCTGGAACTGTATAAAATTCCACAGTAGTACAATATGAAGTCAAGTTATAAAGCAAGCACTTTTCACATGCTATGCGGTTTCACTTCCAGCCATACGTACATGCATAAAACTAGTTAAAAGCAATCCTTGTTGTGAAGAATGTATATATGTACACGTACAATATATTATTATACGTATCTGCAAGTCTGACAATGCCTATTAGAGGGAAGAAGAGAAAATGCACTCTTATATACTTATATACTTAGTATGAAATAAACTTTGTTGAGTTTAAGGCTTTCCTAGCAAAATTTTCTTTTATTTTTTACTTAACAGTTAGTGTATAAGCCTTTAGGCAGAAGGTATTGTTTCTATCCTATAAAAAGCTTTAATAAAACATCCGTCCTTTTATAGGTACATGAAATATGAGGTGAACAACTAAACGTTTTGTATGCATATAAAGACGGCATATGTGTTTATTATAAATTTATAAATTCAGTGAAGGGAAAAAAGTTTAGGGTCTAAGTTATGAAAGTCTCTAGCATTTGAAAAGGGTCAATACTTTAGCATTTTAAATGCTATCACCGTTATATGAATAAATCATCCGATAAAGAGAAATTGCTTTTGTCCGTTTGGAGTAACTCTGCACGGGGTTAGATGCATGGAATATTTAATATTTTGTGAAGTTTATTCTCATATCACATTAGTGCGATTATATTAACTTTGTCCTCTTATTTGAAACCTGTTAGCGGGGGTATAACGTAAATTTGGTCTGTTGTAAATCAATAAAACCTTCACTAGAGAACACTACCAGCAACAACTGATGCAATTGGGTCAAAAGACAGGCGCAACTAGCACGTTGGGATAGCCAGGCCAGTGTTCGCGAGTTAAAATCTCAAACGGGATACCCCATGTGGTAAGGTTTACTTTCCTCGTAGCTATAGTAAGTGCTTAGACACAACGGCATAAAACTTATCAATTGGACAAAAAGTCGCCAGACTACGGCCACCAACTCCCAAGTTTACTTCTTTCCCATCGTCAGTGTTTTACACATCTACAGGGGAATTCCTTGAATGATTGGTTAATATTAAAAAAAAAAATAAAAAGGTTACAATATCGGAATGTTCGGCTCCTTAAGGCAAAACTCGCTCAGGAAGCGCTAGCAACACTAACCTGCCGCTGCTAACAGCAGACAATTTTGATTGTCGACTTACTCTGAACGCTTCCCATGGATAATTGTTTGTTCGAGTAGGTCTTCCACACAGTTTCCAAAATCCAACTTTCATAGTTTGCCTAGACAATGATTGTTCATGGAAAATGCTTCTCAAAGATCATTTTATGTGGTTATCTTGAAATATTCAATTTTTCATTGATCAAACAAACCTGTGGAATTAGTTGCGCGTAAATATATATATATATATATATATGCATACATATTACAAATTTCAAGAGAAATGCAAGAAATAATTTATATATTATGGAGATCAATAATTCCCGGGGCTAAATATGAAAAAGACTTTTTTCTCTTGTTTCGTAAAATTCGGTCTTTGTAAACTTAACTGTTAACTAAGATGTTCACTGTTTGTATCCAAGAGAGAAGAAACGCCGCGATACTTCTGGTCGTGTCGCAAGAAGAACAACAAAATCCGATGTATACAAGAAAATTAAAAAGAAGGCGGCCCGAACATCGAAAACCATATTCTTTTTCTTTCATTTAGGTTGACACTGCCAGTGTCAGTCTTGCCGGATCTCAAATCAATGTATATGTTTTCAGTTGGAAATCCCCAAATCCGTCGTTAACCATTGCTTTTTTAGAGTTAGAGAGAGAGAGAGTAAGTAATACTACACTATTCTAACTCTACTCGAATCGGAGGACATGTGAAGTCGAAATGAGGCACGATATTCAGTCAAATATTTTATAATGTGCCTTTTACGCATACACATATATATAAATTGTCTATAATTATAATAAATAATAATAATATATGTATATGTGTTATATATGATATATAAATATAATAATATAATAAGTATAAGAATAGATTAAGATAAGAATTTTAAGAAGTGTCTTTCGAGTTTGTGGTTTCTTTGTGTTGTAAATATGTGCAGTTAGATAAAAATCCAAGTGCCTGAAAGTGTTTGTAAAGATATGAAAAGTGCTTCCTTCATGGATTTTCTCTTGCATTGCCTCACTCAACTTGGGTTTGATGTGTTAAAAAGTTTCGATAGCATCACAACCTCTTTGAGTGAGCTACAGCAAGCTGAATAATCATCGAAACATGAAAATCATATATGTAAGTATTATTGTTATGATTAATTTGGCCAGAGACTAAACTCAAAGATCAAAGTTTTAAAGCATTAGCATTCTCAGACTATCGACTTTATTGAAAACTCCACAGCAGTTGAGTTTTGAACTCATGGCCATTGAGTTGTTAGTCGAGACTTTTTGCCTATTTGACCACTCAATGAGAAAATTGTAAAAAATTTCCAAATGATTTGCTGGTTTCAAGCGAAGGCAATCTTCAGTCCAAACTGCTTAGGCCTCAATTACTGGAAAAGTTCACTTTCTTTAACAAGCATGTTGTAATGCTTAATGGTGACGAGAGATTTACTTTGTGCCAGTTCGTGCGTAGCCCGTGAATTCTTTGTAGCTTACTTCACCCGAAGAATGAAAAGCAGTGTGGAGCAAGAACAAGTGCGAAAACTTTGTTCAACTGTGAACACTTTTATCACTCTCTTAGTTTATCCCAAACTAAGGTGCTTCCACTTTATGTTGCACTGTAGGTGCGTCTTTCGAAGATTTGATTTGAATTTCAATAACGATCTGCCTGCAAGAATTTCCAACGCTTTGGCAAATGTTGAAGCAGATATCTTTCTTTCTGCGATAGGGCCGACGGACGGATCAAGAGAAAAACTAGCTTAAGTTGTCTCCAAATATGATACTTCTGAACTGTATGTGCAATTTAAGTCTTTGTTTCAATGTTTGGAAAAAATAATAAAAAAGCGTAAAAAGTATTGCATTGACATGAGTGTAGTCTGGCGAAAGATTAGTACATTATTTGCTAAAAGCAACCCATAGTCTACATAGTTAAGAGCTAGTTTTTTAACACATTTCCGATTTAACGCCAACGAAGTTTCCGTGGCATCAGCAAATTTATTGTTAAGGAAACGGAGTTGCTTTCAGTTTATGTCCCACTGTAGACTTTTGCTTTGACGGATTTGGCGTATTTGCAATACCAACCTGTGTGCAAGAACCTCCAATATTTCTGACAAATTTGAAATCGACAAGGAAGAGTATGTTTACACCAGACATTACACAGATTAGGAGACACGCAGATGGACAGACAGACAGACGCACATTATTAAATTGATTTAGAATTTGACGCTGATCAAGAACATATATACTTTGTGCGGTCTCTGATGCTTCCTTCTGAGCGTTCCAAACGTTTTGACAAAATGAATATATCCCCCATCCTTCGGTGATGGGTATAAAAAAGACGATGTTCGGTGCAGAAGGCTTTGTTTATAAAATACGTTTGTTGAAGCGATTCACGAAATTTGTGCTCGCCGGCAGTGTATATAGAAATGGAAAAATTGTAGATGAAATGTCAAACTTTTGCCGTTGCAACATGCATTAGGTGTGTAACGCTTAGTATAATTCCAATCAGCTTCCAAACATCATTTCCCACAGAGTTTCACACAATTGCAAAACAGTCGCATTAAATGCAAGTGCGTCATGGAAACTGTACTTTCCTTACGTGATTTACTAAGAAATGTACAAACATACCTTATTTTGCATGCATAAAAAAAAAAAAAAAATATATATATATATATATATATATATATATATATATATATATATATATATATATATATATATATATATATATATATATATATATATATATATATATATATATATATATATATATATATATATATATATATATATATATATATATATATATATATATATATATATATATATATATATATATATATATATATATATATATATATATATATATATATATATATATATATATATATATATATATATTTATATATATATATATATATATATATATTTTAAGGTATAACTTAATGAGCGCGAAAAGTTTGGTTTAACGTGTGTGTTAACTTCATCATCATTTTCTTCTTATTTTTTTTTTTTTATATTATAAAACGGTATACTAAAGAAATCTATAAACAAATAAAAAAGCAAAAAAAAACTTTATAATTATGTTATATGTAAACTGAACACAAAAAAGTTGTTGAAAAGCAAATGTGAAGAATTTTTAAAGCAAATAAAATCTGAAAATTAGCAACACATCTACTTTTAATTAACATTTTATGCAAACTTTTTCTAAAAAGGATTCTCGCAAAGGATACTACGTTACGCTGAGACAAGGATTTATGGTAATGTATTTATTTGAAAGATCTCTCACCCTCTCTCTGCGTGGCCGGCGGGCGACAAGAACCGACAACAAAAGAATGAAAAACATCTCACAATTTTTATAAACATTTAGAAAGTTTTCTCCTCTCGTATTTAAAATCAACAAATTGATCCTAATTTTTGGTAGAAAAGTTTTCCCTCCAAATATTCAAACTGACTGAGAGTGTCGTCTGGCATCAGTGCCTGCATTAACTTTCAAATCTATTTCGCTTTTTCTCTCTCTCTCTCCTACTATCCTTCCTGTTTCCTGTTATGAACACATGAACAAATCGAAAACAAAACATAAGGATACATTTAACCCTTTCCTTACTCCTGCGCTTTTCAATGTTTGGCACTACTGCCAATGATGATAACTCCGAGATGATGATTACGTTATTGTTGTTGATGGCTGTTGCACTTTGACGGGGACGGACTCGCTTACTCTAAAATAAATGCTTACGAGTCAAGCAAGTAAACGAAACAGCCAAAGTATGTAGATGAAGAAGTAAAACTTTAACAACATCTAGTTTAGAGCTCTTTAAAGTTCTTTCCTAAAACATTCTCACTCACACCGATGCATATACAAAAACTTTGTAGTTTCTCCTTAATTGTATTCTTTAGTTTTAAAATGTATTAAACGAGACCTGACATACGCATACGAACATCCGTCTTTAGCTACATATACGAAATCTGCAAAAACAGAGTCGAAGAGAAACTTTATATTTATAAATTGTGTCAACTAGAAATTGATTGTTTTTAAAGGTAAGAAAACTAAACTTTACTTTCAATATGAAATAGAGAAACGTTTCTGCAATAATTCCAGGAAGTATCAGAAAATATAAAAAACTAAGTGGATAGAAGAGAAACCAGTGTTGAATTTTTTTGCAGAAATGGAAATTATATAATCAAATGAAAATATTATAGGAATTCTTAAATTAAAGTCTTATATGGAAAGCAATCAAAAGAGTGGTCCAATTCAAATCACTTTCAATAGCGGTTAGAATACTTCAGTGTACCAAAATATCTCAAAAAATGCGTGATGTAGATTGAACACAAAAATGCAAGACAGAATGAAAGACAGACGCTTAGAATCACACATTCTGAATCACTTTCTGAACCGATCGCAATAGTAAAAAAAGAAGGTGTGTCTATCTTAAATCCTTCAGTGAATTGGATACTTTCGCACATATTTAACACACCCTTGTATCATAAGCGGTGTAGTATACGGACGTATTTCTACTAAAGTAAATGCAATGGGCTTTTAGATATCTCTTTCCCATTCATAAATTAGATCCATATACAGTTCGAATAAAGATCTAATGTGAACCACATCAATAATCACTAGCTGAGCAAAATGAGAAGCTTATGGATTATTTCCATATACGATGAAATTGTTTGTATGAGTTTGCGAAGCACCTATGTTTTTGCGGAAACAATTTTTATTAATCTTCTTTGCAAGGAACTTAGTAAAATCAGCTCTAGTTAAATGAAAACAAATTATAGCCTACGAAGCACGAGGGCTTCATTGCAATCATTGGCATTAGCAAGATATCCTAATTGCATCATCACTGTCTTGCGGAATACGGTTTTAGGTTCATTTTTACTGGGGTGGAAAGTTAGAGTTTATTGGTGTAACTAAAGCCGGTCACTCCTAATGCTTGACATCATCATAGCAAAATCTTCCCGATTGCTTTTGTGTTCTTTGTAATGGACAGAATACTATTTTTTTCGGCCAGTGTTAAATTTTTAAGATTTTTTTTACTGAATTTTTGATCAATTTTCTTATCCTCTAGAGAATTATTGATAGAATTTCATTCCAATAAATCTTTCCGAGAGTTTATATGGCTCTCAAATGTCGCACGTTTTTTACAAGTGCAATGTCCTTGAAAATGATTCCTTAATTTCTTAATACTATATAAGAAAACAGACCACTGGCAATGAGTTATCTTAATAGGTACGAAAAATTGTTATATCCCGAAAATTCATTAAAGATTTGCCTCTGGCACGAAATTTATCGCTTTTGATTTTCATAACACATTACGTATGGTATGGCACGGATAAGCGGAAAGGTACAATTTGATTAAAGCATAATACTTACCGATATAGCTCACACTCGCTATGCTGCGGCTGCCGCCTCATTATTTCACTTCTCTTTGATCGTTATTGCTTTACACAAATAGGGTGCATCGCCTGAAAAAGAAAGCAAGACATCAGTTATCAAACTGTAAGCCTAGATTGTAAGGGGTAATGCTTAAGCAAAGGTATTATTTCTTAACGTTCTTAAATAGAGGTAATTAAAGTAGTAAACTAGTAAAGGAAAAAAACGAAGTTTTCTTCCTTGCTCTTCGACTAAACGAAGTTAATTCGCTGCGGTATTTATAACTCATTATTTTTTCCTCTATACAAGAATGAAGCTCATTTTGGAAAATACATGGATCTGCATAAAGCACAAGGGCTGTATGAAGATTTCTTATCTAAAAGATGGTTGAAGAACTTGTTGCTGGCAATCCGGTATCGTATAAATAAAGCATACCAACCTATGCATCTTAGTATATTCTAAATCCTGTCGAAATTCCAAGTTTTCAATTTGGAAGAGGGCTTTCTCCTTAATCCGTCGGCAGTTATTTGGAATGCATAAAAAGATGCATCAGCTCGGAAGACGTTGAGGGCAAGCATTTATTAAGCTCCCCCTCTAGGAGAAGAAAGTGAAGTAACCAAAATACTGCCATGACCAGCAATCGAACTACCTTGATTGACTTCCTATGATTACAATACCAAGTCGTAATCACAAGCAACATGAACGCAAGATGTAACAGAAAATATAAAACAAAAACAAAAAAGATTATCAGTTAATAACATGCATAACAATGAAAAGTAACAAAAGCTTACAAAAAAAAAACTGTAAAAGTAATTCCTTCATATCCAGTATTTTTTTTTCTTTTTTGGAACGTGAAACATTTTAGATAGTCTATGAATGAAAACTATGGATGGTATGAGTTCGAGGGATTTTAATTAATGCGTATAAACGCGTTCATATCTGCCCGCGTATAAGTTTGCATATATAATTATAGATAATTTGTTTAACAAACAATTTTAATACTCGGATGTATAAACAATAATATTTGCTTTGAATTGCATTCCAAACAAAAAAACGAAAAAACTTATTATTACGTTTGCATTGAATGTTTTAATGCACGCTATTGCGTGCTTTCCGAAGCGAGCTATACAACAGAACAGAAGTTGTTAAAAGTATTCTTTTGGTCATGGCTACGGTAAATGCCCAGTCGGTAAAGCGATAACACTTATCAATAGGACATACACTCATTGGGCTGCCGCCACTAGCTCCCTATTTTTTTCTCTTGCCTCCCTTCTTTCTAGCGGTCAGTAGGACTAGAGGACTTACCCTGATATATAAAAAAGAAAAAAATTCCTTTTAACAAAGATCAATGTGACAGAAGTCGAATAATGCAGCCCTTTCTAAGACGACTGAACAGCCTAAACTATCGACATTGACAGACCGTGGCATCCACAATCAAACCATTATTAAGCTAGATTGGGTATATTAGGGCATATATAGGAATTGTTAAGAACCATATGGAACTGTCCATACAAATCCGTTTCGAGTTATTTTCCATCTTATTGCTCCAACGGGAATCCTACTAGCGAAGACCTGAGGAGACATGTTAAGAATTCATGCCATTCTCCTTCTCTCCCCAGTCTGTACTACCTGCAGCCAAAGAATAGTTTTTTCAACAACAGTTTAAATTCTAAATGGACCCTGGTCGTGATACGTAGTCTCATCACACCCGCCGAAAATTTTCAATCAATTGTTTGCTTTATAATTCAAATTAACGGCATCGAAAAAAATTTTCCAAAGCACTTCTTGAAGGACTGAAAATATTTTGCGAAACTTTTGCATTTTTATGTTACAAAGACAGGGATTAACATAATCTATGCTTCGTTTTTGGAGCCGAATAAAGCAGATAATAGCGAATATTAAATACAATTAATAAAGTCAACACATTTGATTTAACAAAAAAACAATTAAACAAAAAAAACAAAAAACACAATTACAATGTTTTTGTTTTTAATTTTTGCTTTTTCCCATGTTTAATTAACTGTAGAGAGTAAACATTTTTATGAATACATAATAATGGTGCAATTTTTATCCGGAAATTTTAATAGACTTAATCATACGTGATTATTTAAATAATTCGTTATTGGATGGAAATTACGAACAGCAAACTCTCATCATTTCCCTTAGCGAGCTATTAACTAATCCTTTCAAATTCTTATTATTAACTCTAAGAACGAATAACGTTCTAAAACATTCTAGAATGATACCTCTTAATATCTTAACGTAGCTCTACATATGCAAGAGATTATATATAAGTTCTTCTTTTTCTTTATAATACGACCAATTACTCAGGGGATGTCACCTATTCGTATAAATGTTCGTGATTGTCAGAAGGAACAAAGAAAAGAGAAACAAATAGGGCGGTGGGTGTGTGCTTAAAAGGTAGGCATTACGTCTTTATAGAGAGAGCGTTCAAAGTAGCTGTTAGAAGTTAAAGAGAATTTTTATTACTTTCAGCAGGTTCTAGTTTTACACAGTTAGAAAAATCTCTACTCCCTAACAAAGCTACTTTCGTAGTATTGCCATGTTGACATATTAAGATTTTCTGTAAGATAGCAAAAAGGAACAGACGAGAATAGAATACAAAGTGTTTTGTCCCCAACAATAGCTACAAGTAAAGAAAATTCCACCGGACTTGACATTTCAACCCGCGAACGCTGACTTGATAGTCGCAGTTCTTACCTACCCGGCTGCTCTGGCGAGTAATTGTATTTGGAAGTCTAGCGCGCGTCTCAATCAGAAGTTCGGGTTGAGGCACTCGACGCGTCCATCTTTTTCGACAATGTTGTTTTGTAAGTTTATATAACTCGATTGCTGTCGTGTTGAATGTAGTTTTCGAAGTCAAGACAAAAGCAGCGTTATATTTATAATATCATTGATGTGTGAATAACAATATACAAGCAAATAAATCCAAAGAAGAAGAAGGGGAATAAGAAGCTAAATAATTGAATAAGCAAAACAATAATCCAAATAAATGATGTTTAGTTTATATCTTTCTTTCTTTTATTCTATTCCGATAACCGTCCAATTCTTCTTTTAATATTTCCCGTAAAATATTTCTCTTAATTTCTTTGACTTTATGCCACCAGAAAAGAAAAGCATTGAAAATCACTATTTGCTTTTGTAATGATAATTTGCTTCATTTTCCCTTTCAATATGTTCTTCGACACTTTTATATTACAGTCGAATGAATTTTCTTTCGAGACTGAGAGCTATAATCTCGCTACTCGACGCATCAATTCGACAGTTGACACGGCATCGGCTGCCATAAACCACCTCAGGTAATTTCTTATGCTTTAAGATGATGTAAAAGTCATAGAAAATAGAATTATTTTTTTTATATTTGATAGTTATGACAGAAATCGACCATCGTCCACTTAACGTAAAATACATTTTTTCAATGTTCATTTGCCAAGAAGTTGTACAAATTTACTTAATATAACGAGTTCATAAAACTTGGGATATGAACTCTCAAGAAGAAAAACCGCTGCAAACTTTTCGGAAAAAACAAATTTTGTTAATTGCTTTTATATATGCGTTGGACCTTCTAGAATATGCGGAATACAATTCAAAGAAGAGTTTTCATTGAGGGCTATCGTTGCCTTTTCCCTGAGCGCAATGTAAACATGCGTCAGACGAATCCCTAATTGGGCAATGATAGCCCAACATTTTACTTATTGATGTTGTCCGTCAAGAGATGCTCGTAGAAGGCATTCATCTTCATTTAAAAACGTAAACAATTTTTTTAGCGGTTTCCCTACCAATTCGCACTACGTAAAGTGTAAAACATGCAGTTTGATATTTTTTATAGCCCCGGGATTGAAGATTATTTGACAAAATAGTAAAAAGTTTATCATGATAAAGAGACAAGTATGTCACATTTGGCCACGTTTTTCTCGAAACCTAGGTTTTTGAACCGTCGTGCAATATAACTGCTATAATTTCTTCTAACTCGGCTTTTCAGACCGTCCGAAAACTTGTGTTTAGAGAAACATGTAGGGCTTTTTTGATACATGTTTGTCCCCTTGGAAAACGAAATTTTTAAATTCTGAACTTAAAAAATACTACACGTTACGTAAAAATCGCTCCAGTACTGCCATTTTTCAATATTTTTTAAAAATACTTTTTTTTTTTAATTCTTGAATATATTCTTAATAATATTTATTGTAATAATGAACTTACAATTAAAATTATAAGGTAACACAGGAGAAAACGTTATAGTCGAACTATGTCGACTATTAAATACCGTACATCACATTGTCTGGCACAATTCATGTTTTTGCCATAGCATGCAAAAAATTATACTCTATTTTAACATGAACTTAGAATTGTATATTAATAAGTATACCTCTTTACAAATAAATGTTTGCTTTCCGTAAGAAGGGTTGTGCGTGAGGGATAGAGAGAGAGAAAGAAAAATTCAGCACAGTTAAATTTTATATCAAACTGCTATAATGGATCAATTTTCATCATAAAATATTGAAACTTCAACTTTTCTTCCTAAAAACCCAAAAATCCTTATACAGGGTAGGATGCAAAGTATAGACCTACGTGGTCTAAGTTCGCTCGAAGTAGACTTCTTTGTCAAGGTACTACTATGAGTCAATTTTCACCGTGAAATAATTGAAAATTCGACCTTTTTGCCACACGAAGATTCAGCTTCTGTAGAAACGGAGACGGGGTTCAAAAAATTGCCAAAGCCTGTCCAAAGTTTTCACACCAATTGAGAATGCCGAATTACTCAGCAACTTTTGTGGAGAAGTTTTGGAAATTGTAATTTTTTCCATATAACGAGTTTTCAGAATAGGGCGTTACATGGGCAGTGTTCGAGAAAGTGCACACACCCGAACCATTTTCAATAAAGTTCATCTTCATTAAAATATCTGAAAAATTTGCAATTAATCATTAGACATTAGAGGGAAACGCAGACAGACGGACATGCAGGCTTAGATCAATTCAGAAAATACTTCTGAATCGATCGGTGTAATAAAAGGTGGGTCTATCTTAAGCCCTTGTGGGTGTTACATACGTTCGCGCTAACTTAATGTATCCCACGAAACTTGGATTCATCTTTAGAAAATTTTTGGTGTACGTCATTTTAAGGAAAGAATAATTATCTCACTGTTCTTTTGTTTTTTTTAACTATATATAGCTTATGAATTCATAAATTAACTTTATAGAGTCGTCTTCAATTACAATCGCGTGTCTTTTTAAATGTAAAAATAGTCTTTACTTGTTAGTCGATTAGCGAAAGGAACTTTCCAGGCTATGGTTTCATGAAAATCACTTTTAATTTTTCGCGAACGATCGTTTCTTGGTCAGCAACTAAGTAAAGATAACGTTTTTTTAACAAGGTGGCCAGCGCTTTCAAAACATTGCAAAAGCACATCTAAACGTAATAATTATACTTCGCCTACAACCATGGAATGAGGTAAATATAAAAACAAATATAAGAACAATGTCGGGCTCGTTTATGATCCTCGATATCGAGTAAGCTCAACCGCAAAGCTATTCGACTGTAGTTTTATGATCGAAAGAATTTTCATTCGATAGTAAGGAAAATGTAAGCTTTATTGACAACAGTAAGCTCGCTACCCCTTGCAGCGAGCGCACCCTGCTTGAGGCTTATACTTGCAAAAAAGGCGAAGAGAAGAGCTAGAAATCAACAGGTCAGGCATTGTGCTCCAACTTCTCAGTAAAAGTTCATTTGGCATAGGACGCGTGAAAATTCAAGAAAAAAGTTTCTCAAGGGTAATGCACGTGCTCCACGAGAACCAAAGCTACTTTTAACCCAATAAGGAAAACTTTTTTTTCCAGAAATATTTACGTTGGTTTTACAACTTAAGCTAATAAAGAAGACATGAGAAAAACAAGTGAAAACACTATAGTTGATCATGGCCTTCATTAAATAACCTACTTCACTCTACGTTCATATAAGGACTTTTCAAAATAAGGCGTTAAGGGGGAAGGTAGACGAAAAGAGTGATCCGATCCCAGTCAATTTCACGAGCGTTCGTCCGCGTAAGGAATTTCATCAAAACTTCTCAAAAATGCGGCGACCCAAGATGGACAGACGTAGGGATAAACTTAAATCGCTTTAGACAGTGAATCTGAACCGCTCAGTATAGTAAAACAAGGCCCTGCCGCCATCCGTGCATACACATACTCAAACCTAATAAAGTGAAAGTAATATATCTCTTACGAAGACAGATATAGTACAACGTATCGTTATGCACTCTTTAATTTTTGATGCATTATTCAATCATTTTCTTTCTTATTCTTTAAACATCATATAATTTTGTACGTTATCCATTATTACGGAATAATTACAATTAATTTTACAATTCCCCAAGCTTTATATCTATTAAGTGTAGTGTATTGATCTTCTAAACGCATTTGTATTATTTTTATAGTAACATTGTGTACATTATAGAAAAGTTGTTCAAGAAGTTGTTCATCCTTAGAAGAAATTAACCACAAATCTCTACAATTCAAACAAATGTATAAATATTTAAAATAATCCACAAATTATTGATGGGAAAATAATTGTTTTACACAAATACATATTTAATAGATGCACTTACATAGTATTTATCTGTTGTCTCAAAGAAGTAATTTTCAATAAATCTTTGCGGTTAATTAATAATTAATAGGAAATATGTCGAAATAATTATCGGACAAATGCATTGTAAGCAATAAATGGAAAGCATATCTGATCTGTAAATAATAGCGTAAGAAAGTTTACGAATTTCGAGAAAGAATGTAAACAATAAACCGAGAGAAACGGAAACTTTTAGTGCAAGAGATTATATCGAAAATGTGAAAAGTTTTTTTTTTTTGTTTTTTTTCGTAACAAATGAAACGATTGTAGCTTTTTCTCTGAAGTAATTAAACTTCATTTATTTGCAATGCCCTCAATACAGAAGATAAGTTTAAATGGCAAACAACACCGTTGGTGTGTTCGGTTATGTGCGGGGACTTAATACGGGTTTGATAGAAATCATTCCCACGTGATCAGCAAATTACAAATTTATATACCGTTGGTTACTCTCTAGCACGCATTAGCTCAGTATGCTAAGACAACCAATGAACCAACTAACCAACCAACTGAACAGTCGACCAGTCATTTCGTATAATACACATAGCACGCATTCAACGCACACAAACATTCACAATATACGCGCCACCCACACCTAAATATTTTTAAACGTTCATTCATTCATGCAGTCAGTCAAACAACCGAAGTAACATCGGATAAAACTCATTAAACATTTAATTTCATATTGGTTTCGGTGTAACGCTTAATTAAAAACTTTTTCACAACAAAATTTGCAATGCAACACCGAATAACACCACCCGCCGCTGCGTGCATCCATCGCAGTGCACAGCAATAGCACGCTATCAGTAAAATACACACACATAGATGGCGCCCTCGTAAGCAAATAAGGGGGGGAAAGTAGAAGGAGGTAGAAAGAGGAAATGTAAGAGGAAAACTATCAGATAACTAGTAAAGAACGAAGAGAAGAGAAAAAAACAGGTCTCCCATCATGCAACAGGAGTAAAGGAAAATAATTAAGTGTAGAAATGTAACGTAATGATGTATGACTCAGTGTATGCGTGTGGGTGTAACTGAGATATTGAATGTAAAACCTGTGGCAGTCTATGATTAATCAATTCAATTATTATCGGTTCAGATTGCAGGAAAATCAACTAAAATGCACCAAAGAATTAGTTTGTAAAATAAAATTATTTCAAAAACATTTATTTTACATCAATTATCTATGCCCTATAATGGTATGACGATTTTATATGTCATTTGTTATGCAACATTCACATTATGATTGCAGTAAATGCGGAGATTCTGTTCCAAGTAATACTTTTTCTTAGTTGATGTCAGATTCATCGGACTTTTGTGGGGATAGAGATAATGGCAATTGATTCGTATATTTCCGAAGTAAATAGATGATAGTAAAGTTTGCAAGCCATCTCCATAATAAATCGAATTTCTTCATGTTAGACCAGACCTCATCAGTTTAGTTGGCAATGTATGCGAGTTCTTAGAACCATTTTGGCTCATTTTGAAGAACCACCTGCATGCAAGAACTTTCAACGTTTCTGCCAAGTTTGAAGCCAATAGCTCCATTTTTATGGCTAGTAAAATGTTTACAACAGATATTACCCACACGGACGGACGGACATACTTAAATCAATTTTCAATTTGATGCCGATGAAAAATATAAGTGCTTTCTGGTTGTTGCAAACGTCTTAACAAAATGAATATGCCTTTCATCCATCGGTGATGGTCGTAAAAAGCACCGAATCACTGCTGCTTTTAGCAAAGCGGTATATATAAGCGGAAATGGTGAGCGTTGCAGGCTTCAATGTACTTTTCAGAATTCGCATCAAGTAACACAAAACAAAACCCAATTGGTTCACCCATTTTTACTTGCTACGATTACTGCGATCAATGCGCGGGAAAGCATCCCGTAATTGTTGCCTTGATTGATATAAGTAGCTTTGCTCCATTTTGTGAAGAATAACAGCGAAGCTATCATCTTCGTTCCAACTACAAATATAGTCAAATGACTTTGAAAATAATCATGAATATACTTAGGCACCTCGTATATTAATAGAAGGAGACCTTGCAGGGAAAACTGTAGAGAACAGTTCTTAACCTCGATGTGGAATATTTTTGAAGTTTATTAGGTAATGATATCAAATCGTTCCTCCTTTCATTTCTGTGAAAAAACTATATGAGAGTTTAGTGAAAATATATCAAAAATATCTCCTTAACATATGTAAGGAAACTTTGCAATTTCTAAGCGAAGAATCTCATAAAACAAAGCTTTTCATGTTTATTAGGAAGCAATTTTAAAGATTTGCAATTAACTGATTCGGTTAAACAAAGTTTGCCAGAAAATTATATCGCATGTTTTCTTTTCGTCGTTACGAATAAATATCGAAACCGTTTTAGCTGATGTAAGGAAACTTTGTAACTTCCTATAGTAGGATTTTCATCTATTTTTGCCTGCTATAAAGTGATTTACAAATCGTTAAAGAATGTAAGTAATTGCTGGGCAATAGAAACCTTAGTAAGTAAGAATCGCGACTACCAACTCACTGTTCACGGGCTCAAATCTCAAGTGAGGAAGAATTTGGTCGTACCTACAGTGAGTGCTCAGCCGAAAAGCCGTTGAATTGACCGATTAGGCACACGACCACGAGGTTGCGGCCACCGTCTTCCCATCTCTTGCCTTCTTTCGTTTCTTCACTGTTACACGAACGGGGCACGTCCCCTGAGTGACTAATTCGTATCAAAAAAAAAAAAAAAAAACGCCTTCCTATTCTTTGCGAGTTCCTACATAGGTGTGGAGTTAAATGATGTTCTTATTCACAATCATGCAGAGCATACTTCTAGACAAACTGCCATTCTAACTTAACCTGCTATACCTAAAACTCAATCTTAATATAAAATCACGAATACTTAAATGTCGGGCCCCCAAAATTCGCCCTATATCAACTATAGTAATATTTTGAAGATTATATAATCAATAATTATCAATCATTTGGTAAAATAAACCCCAAAGCAAGTTGAGATAATTCTCAAATTCAAAAATACTTTTAGATGGCTAACCCATACCATTGCGTAGCATTGATGTCCTGACACAAATTGATTGATTATATATGAATAAATTTTTTTGGGACAATGCAAACAACATAATGAATTACTGAAATATAGCACAGCCAGCGCTTGCATTTTTGAACAATGGAATCGAGAGGAAATAATGATAAAACCAAATTTGTATACTAAATAAACATGAACTGATGGCGATTGCTTGCTTTCTTGTGTGCTAGCTGCCTTTCGCTATCTTGATTGTTTCTACACACTTTTCATTTCTTTTTAATAAATAAGTGGATTTTATACAGTTTTATGCCCACACACAATGCAGTAAAGTAATTTAAAGAACTACTCAAGGTAAAGAATAACATTTTTAAAACGGCCGCGCCTATCATCCCCGTAGAATTTAAAAGTGCTCGCTTTGTCCAAACGTGTGTATTACCCAGAAGGAAGTTTCAACTACGCCACACAGTGCATATATTCTTACTCAGTATGAAATTTTGAAACGATCCAAGCATATGCGATTGCTTCTCTGCGCAATGTCTATGGTGAACCTTCTCCCAGTCGCGGAAGTTAAGAGATCTGCTTTTAAATGTAGCAAAATCGGTAGAAGTCCTTGCACACGAGTACAGTTTGAAAATGGAGGAAATCAGACAATAGACACGCCCTCAATACAATACAAAAGATGATCTTTTTTGCCCATTAAACATAAACCGTTACAATTTAAAATGTACATATTGCTTAGGTGAAACTACAGTTCCCACACAAAGGAAAAATTGACCACGCCTACTACGGGTTATAGAGATGAAATATTGAAATTTTATTCTGTTGCCAAAAAGTTTGCAGAGCCCAGAAGGAACCTTCAGAGACCTCACAAAGTCTACATATTATTAACCAATCTAATGCATTCTAGGTATGTTGGTCAGCCCGTCTGTTCATCTGCCTGTGTCTGTATTAATTGCTGTTGGTAAATGTACACCTAATCAAACAAATGAAAGGAAAAGAAATATGGCGAAAACATTGAAAGTCTTTACACGCAAAGTTATATTGAAAATGGGCCAAATCGGTAAGAGGACACGCCCACAGTACAATATCAATTGAGAACATCTCGGCTTTCTAGGTTTTTTGCCCATTAAACATAAACTACAACAGATATACGATGAAAATTTCCATGTGTCATAAATAAAAGCTGCAAAAATCAGTCGCTCGTATCTAATACTATAGGGTATGGAAAACAATATGTTCCGGCATGTTCTTGAATCTTTTTCAACAATCTTTCTTATTTGTTTTTTGTTTCGATTTGATCTATGCGAGTGTTGCCTTTGAGCGATTTGTGAACTCTAATATCTTCAAGTGGTGAAAGTGACTATGGAGCAGTCCATCTCAAGAATATGGACGATTACGGCTACGGAAAATATGCTCGTATGTCTTTGGATCTAGTTGCTAAAGCAACGTCGTTTTTATGATCCCGATAACGTGCTCTGACGGAGTATTTGTTATAGCTACTTGGCATTTTTTTGGCCGTCACTATATACCGTACAAAAAAGGATCCAACTGGATCGTGCATACATAGACAACGTAAACGAACCCGATTCTTCGGACATACATAAATTTTCATTTACTTTCAATTGGAAAGCAATTTAAAGTCACTTTATTAAAAATACTTTGTTAATTCGCTTCAGTCACTGACTCTAAGAGCTTTAATGCGATGGATGACTATGGACTGTTTGTGGAGCTTCGCATAAATCTGTGTTATTAGTTACCTTAAGAAATTATTCGTAAATTCGCTTGTAGCTTAATAAGCGTAAGGAGTACTTTAGTAAGAACATTTTCGCTTTTACTTTTCTCTCCTTAAAAAGTAGAAAACCATTTTCAATAAATTCTTCAAAAGCTGCAATAACTTCCAATTGTTTCTGCTGTAGAATAGGGAAAATAAAGGTTAGATCGCCGTGCAGAATCTATTCAAATATATTGGACATGGAAGACCACTTACTACTTACTTAAAGTCATGAATACTTAAGAAGGCCGTACAGGAAAGAGCGGATCAGCCGTCTTGAAGTCCCTAAAGGGATGACGGATAACGTCTAGATTTGCGTTGGAGTGCCTTCAAACAGTGAATGAGCTAGGCAGGTGCAATGGTGTACACCTAATATGAGTGCCATTCGGGTGTTGAGCGCAACGAAGCGGCTGATTCTCTAGCTACCAGGGGAGCCAGAAGAACCATGTTAGGTCCTGAACCTTTCTGTGGCGTACCAAGAAGCCACATTAACAGATTGATTTCGCAATAGGCGCAGAAAAAATCTAATTGCTGCTTTAAGCAATATGCAGGACAACGGCAGACAAAAAGATTCATAAAATCTTCCGCTGTGGCACATAAACCATTGGAAATAAGAAGAAGCGACCTACGTTTAGTCACGAGCTTCTACAAGGTTTATAATTTCTCCAGGTACTAGCTGAAAACATGGTTACGGGCGATACTGTTTCACGCAGATTCTGCCAAGGAGCGAGGGAGACATTCTGTGACGTTCTATGTGAATGTAAGGCTACCTGCAGAATCAGACACTATGCTTTTGACGAGCGTTTTACAACGCTGAACACGGTATGGTCCTTCTATCCAAGGAAAGCGGCGGCATTTATAAAAGTCCTGAAACTGGAGGGCTAGGAGCATGGGCGAGTACAAGAAATGTTCTAGATCGCGGTACGGTTTGCCCACGCAATTAATAACAATAATAATTCTTGAAGGCATTAAAGGGGATTTGCAACATGAATTGCAAGTACTCCGGTAATGCATGCGGGAGGAAATCAAAATTAACGTTAAACGAAAATTTGTCAATTAGACGCTTGGTATGCAAACTTTGCTTGCATAGAGCGTAACAAAGTTTATATAGAAAATTGAACTTAAACTAAATCAAACGATGCTTTCGATGGCCATTCCGTTTCCAATTCCAATGCTTAATTAGAGCAATCATAGTAAGATTAATTAAAGACAAATGATTTGATGTATTGATGAAATAATCAATTTGTCCTATTAAGCCGATAGACTATCGCTTTAATGGTAATGAATCAGTAATAATAACGGCAATCTTTAGGTAAATAACATTGTGATATGTTAATAATGTAGTATAAAGTAGTTATATTGAGGGAACATATACAATATTTTATAGCTCTTCTGTAGTGGAACGAAGAGCATCTCAAGTTCGTTGGCCAGCAATCCTATGCATTTATAACTTTTCTTTTTACCTGTTACTCTAACTTTTTAATTGATAATTTCAAATAATATAATGATGGCTCTATGTCGACATAGGAGTTGGTGTAGGACACACAATGTCGACACATAGTCGTACATACGAGTGGGAGGAGTTAATATGGAAGTAGAAAATAATTTCTAAAAGAAACTTTTGCATAGTTTTGTACGTCATTTGAACACTTTTGTGATTTGCTATATAGCATGTGAAGATGAAAGTTTTGTGACTCCAAGGTTTCTAAATCTGACATCAATGTGATGCTTCCATACTTAACAATGTTATATTAATATCGCCTAAGTCGAGCCATGTTATGTTAACAGATGCACGTCTACTTACTGATGAAATTTCTAATTTGTCTGCTGTACGCACTTTTGAAATTTTTTCAAAACAAATTTTCCTCTCATAACGAGTTGAAGGAAACGTACATACATGCTAATAAGCATAGTTTTGGTCCAGTTAATGAAGTCTAAAGTAACTTGTTTTCTCATCACACTTTTAGTTGTTAAATTAGGTTAAAAATGATTTCTGACAATCTCTACGTAGTTATTATATATCCAAAAAACCTTGTGTTCAACAATAAATCGACATATCTTTTTTTGTAAATCGAAAAGAGAAACAGAAAGGTAAGAAGAGAGAGAGAGGAAGAGAAAGAGACTGGCATATTGTACTTAATTAAATATTCATAAATTTGTTCTCATTTACTTTAATGGACTTTTTTCACTGGCATTGTCTTTTCGCTTTCATATATTTTAATGAATCGTACTGTAAGTTTTAATAAAGTTTTAAAAGGCTTTACCCCGTAAGCCAGCTTATGTAAGCTTAAAACAATTACGCATCATACATATATATGTATAAATATTTACATACAGCATATGTAGGACTGAAATAACGAATACACGCAAACCTACACATGTAAACGCCCACGAATGCATATGAAAGCGTTTATATACGGATATCAGGATATTATTATATGCCAGCAGACGTATGTGTACGTATGTGTATACATATTCAATGACACAATAGCAACAATAGCAGTAACAAAGAAAAAAAAATTTTTTTCTCTTTTTAAAATTCATTATTGTTGCCGCCAAACCATTGTCATAAAAGATACACACAAACGCAGGGACAATGGTCAAAATGTAATAAAATTTAATTACAAGCACAGTGGTAACGCATGCAAACATGTCAAACAAAACGAGGCGCCAAATAACAATTACAATAATAACAACAACAACAACAATAGCAACGGCAAAACAACAATGACAACAATAACAATAATAATGAGTCTTTATAAATTATACAAACAAACAATTGCAAAAAAATTATGCATTTACCGAAAGAAAAAAATCAGACCAAAAAAAAAAAAAATAAGAAATAAAAAAAAAGAGAAAACAAAAAACCAACAAGTATGGGTTAAACAATCAGACAGATAAACAGACATATACGGAAAACTGACATTGACAATAACAAGAACAACAGGAACAACAACAACAACAATAACAACAAGTATTGAACAGAACTATGAACTACACACAATGTTGGGCAATAAATATGACAGAAAATTTCAGAAAGCAGAAAAAAAAACAGATTTTTAAACACGTTCACACAAACACTGAACATATTGATTAATACATAACACCTACAATGACTGCACGTATGTGTGCGCATATGAATGGAAAGAATCGCTTGTAGTGTAGCAGCAAGAGGGTCAGAGGGCGAAGGAATGCATGAATGTGTGTTGTAATTATTGCCTCAAGTAGATTAAAATTGACATATGCTCTCATTTGTTGTAAAAATATATCGATTACATGATGCTTGGTTGTGATTGTGATTGAGATTGCACTTTAATGCATTTGTGTGTTTCACTTGTCTACGAAAGGATATAATTGTTAAGCATTACGCAATAAGACAAAGCTAATGAAACCGTTTAAGAAGCTTATATAGATTCTGCAAAAGTCTTTAATTCTTTGAATATCACAAACACAATTTCCTATCACTTCCATTTCAAATGACTTTAATGCCTGTCAGTTCATAAAGTGGTTAAGTTTTTTTGAAGTTAAAATTCATATTCGTTAATATTATATGGTTAACACTTTTTGTTACCTGTTCTTTGCTTTATAGAATTCTTCTGTCACGACTGTCACGATTGTGGCTTATAGGGCCGGGCATTTTATGAAAATTACACGAGAGGAAGTCCTATTTTTCTGAAAAAAGAATAAAAGTGCAGCCATCACTGCACGAAGGCGGCATTCATTTACTTAGTCTAGTCTAGTCATTCGCTGGCAATAGAGGTCTTTGACTTATAGTTGATAATAAGAAGGTTTCTGGATTGAGGTGAAATTTCTTTTATTTCATTCTTTATATAGTGAGGTTATGTGTTGATTTTATTCGTAGTTTCATTTCAAAATCTCAGAATAACCGAAACTTCATCATCTATGACAACAAATTATCAACTATCGGTTGTGGGGACACGAAAGCGTTTAATACACTCCATTCACAGGAACTAAGCAATCTCTGTCAACGTTAATGTCAAACACAGCATGTAGTGTCGTCCCGAAAAATTATAGAAACTTCGGAAATATAGCATGCATTGCTTCTCGCATTATCTTTTTTCCACTTTTCATAAGCGTATTTTCTTCACGGTCGGAAAAAAACTCAAAGTTAGCACTATAAAGGTACAGATAAAAGTTCGAGGCCTTCTTTTTTTTTGCTAAAATTCCAAGACATGTTTCTCATATTCTAAATGAAGTTTTGGTAAATCAATTATTTCCCATTTTAATCATAGACTTATTGCTATAACTCAACGCTTATTGCTGCTAAAAACCTTAAACCATCATTGCGTAAATTCTGTTGCTTTGTCGAAAAAGTGGGCGCAATGATTTCAACAGGACTCTTTGGGGAGCAGTTTCACATTATTGAAAGAGTTCTGTAAAGAAGGAAGGAAAAACTAACCGCACGGAATCAAGGCTGGACTATGAGCAGGATGCATCAAAAGTTCCCAGCATATGCTACGGTCGCTCCACTTTTGCAGAATCGTTGATGATGTGTATGATCTGGCACTGTAGTGATCGAAGGCGAAGCCTTTCTTGAATGAGGAGTTGATTTCGAATTTCGCCTTGTTTTTAGAATGCAGTTACTCTCGACTGCATTAATAAATATCGCATTGTTTTTTAAATCATTTACGAATTATGACCTCTCAGGCATGTCACGGTATGGTTTGAGAACCGTACGGATCATCCTATCAAAATTACGCGTTTCTAAAGCCATTTGCTTTTTTTCAATACAATACAATGACATTATATATAAGAAGACTTAAACCTAGACCTAGATCTATATATGTAAGTTATATTCTAAAATTCGTCAGAGTGGACCGTTGTTATGAAAATTCTCAGCTCCAACTACAAAGATAAATGATACTAAAAATTTGTTCAGACAATATGTACATTTCTCCAAATAATGTTTCCTCTGTCCGAAAATATAATTTACATTTAATATATTTTATCCGAGAATATGACATGAAAATGCACAAACCTTTTACAAATAGAGACGGAACTAATTGCAAATAAATAGTGAAA
Organism: Glossina morsitans morsitans; assembly: GCA_001077435.1. Lineage (NCBI taxonomy): Eukaryota > Metazoa > Arthropoda > Insecta > Diptera > Glossinidae > Glossina > Glossina morsitans. The sequence continues at coordinate 35,107 of CCAG010005342.1, forward strand.
TAAATAGCCTTGGAGAAGGCTTTACTTTGATTGCTAAGGAAAGTTGTTCTAAAAGTCATGTTCTGAATAACACGATTCTGCGATTTTTCCTTTTTCTTACAAAGCAAAAAGCTTATTGCTATGTTATGGCAGCGCTAGCTGCTTCGAATTCTTCCTCAAAACTCAACATTTTTTAATAACAACCTGTTCCGCTTTTATTTCACTACAACCAAGGAGGATTCACTTTAGTCAACAACGTTTGCCTTATGAAGGATTAGTAGGACCTAGGAAGTATTTGTCAATTGTTAATAAAATAAACCCTTAAGAAGTTTAAAACGATTTGCAAGCAATAGTTTGACAAAACTTTTAAAAAGGCTTTCATTTTATTTATAATTTCGTGAAAAAAATCTTTTTCTTTTTTTCCACGAACACACAAAATATACTTATCCACCAATGCAAAATCTCTATCTATGTCTCTCAAAAATGATTAAAACTTTTGCGAAATAGTCCCTAGGCTATATAAATGAATTGAAATTGTGTGCATAGAAAAGTCCAACAAGGTGGTCAAGCGTACAAAATTTCCTATGCACTATGCACTTGGTAAGTGTCAGGATGAGATTTAAAAAGGGAAAACTTAAAGTCTAAATGGAATTAAAATGCTTTTAATTAACATCTTCAGCATTTATGAAAAACGGTCTTCTGTGAATGGTAAAGTGCCAAACCGGATATTGCTTTTAATGTAGCTTTAACAGGATCAAGCAAATGCTGTACAATAACACTTTTAGCAAAGAAAGAAAAGTTCCTCATATATTGTAATGTAACCGTAACGCAAAGCAAAGAAGACTTAAGATTTCCCTCTTTTTGTTTGGCTTCTTAAACTCATATTCGATGAGTGTAAATATGAAAAGTTTTTAAGAATTACGTTCCATTAAGCAAACAGTTTATATTGAAATTAAAAGGTTTTATGAGAGTAGGTTGACTATGTTGCTCGGTTTTCAAGAGAATGGCAAAAAGTATGCAAAATTACGTAGTTTTGATCAACGTAAAAGACAACTTGTCGTACAGGTATATTAAGTTTATACGATATATGTAACACCCAGAAGGCCCCCAGATCTACCTTTTATTATACCGATCGATTCAAAAAATGATCCTGCTTGTCTGGCTGTCTGTCTATCCATTTATATTTGAGTTCAAGTTACAGGTCTGAATTTTTGAATTAATTTGATGAAATTTAGCACACTGGTGTGCTTTGATCCAACGACGAACGCTATGGAAGATAGCTCGGATTTGTCCAATTTTGGTCGTATAATGCCCTATTCTGAAAAGTCGTTAGATGGGAAAAAATTCCAATTTTTAAAATTTCTTCACAAATGTCGCTCGGAGGAGAATATTGACAGCAGACATTACACTGCCTCTCTTCTTCTGATTGCAAAAATACAGCAGCCAACTTCAAATTTGGCACAAATATTGGAAATTTTGCACGCAGGTCGGTATGGAAACGGTCGGTATGGGACAAGAATTGATTTTAAAAATAAAATTAATTTGATTTTCTCTCCATTACTCCATTATAGACCATAACAAATGCGACCACAAAAATTTGCTGAGTGATGCTGCGGCACCTGTACAAAGATGAGAAACGTCAGCCACGCCTACAAAGTATTAGAGAATATTGAATTTTATTTATCAAAACGTTTGCAATTCGCAGAAGGAAACTCAAGAGACTAGATAAGGTGTACACATTATTGATTAGTATAAAACCCGATTCGTTTTAGAGACGGCTGTCCATCTGACTTTTGATTGCTATGGTAAACCCAAAAACGGAGGTATCTGCTTCAAACTTAGCAAAAACGTTGGAATTATTAGCACGCAGGTTAATACAGTAAATTAGACAAGTCGGTAAAAGCACTCGCCCACAGTACAATTCAAGGGTACAATAAAATAGTGCATCTCGGTATTTTGGATTTCTTAGCCGTAAGTTATAAAAGGCGCACGATAAAAACATAAACTTTTAACCTAAAAAGTTAGAAAAAATCAGTCACGCCCATGCACTATTATAGAGTATGGAATTTTAGTTTGTTTTCTTATTTTTAATCTTTTTTAGGATAGCAGTGGTGGGTATAAAAAATTTGGTCACAGCTGAATACAGTTTTTCTTCGTGATTTTATATAACGACTTTTGAAAAATACGACGTTACATGGAGAGCGGTGGTAAAGCACGTCGGTTGTAAGTTGAGTACACAATTACTTACATATACAAATACCAGGTAAGCAGGCAAGCTTCAACCGATTCAGAAAATGATTCCGAATTGTCGTAACTCCTGCTAGTTACTACATACATCTGCACAAACTTATTATGCCTTACACCGCAGGCCTTGTGGATTTTCCAGTCACTATCAACAGCTCTATTTTATCGATATCTCAAAAGGCCAAGAGTGACGCGAAAAGACTTAATAAAGACTTTGCATTTCCCACTGTTGACAGCGAGATTAGTGGTAGTCATATATTCCTTTATTAAGTGTTTAATAAGTGCAGTACCTTGAAAGAAGGCTTTCACTTATTGTAGCGCCTTGTAGTGCTTTGCACAGGATAATAGTGTTTTAGCTCTAACGTATTTCCCAAACACTTCCATATAAATGGACTCTTTCCATTAGTGATAGTCAAACAATCTGTCCAATGGGCAACCGAACAACCTGTTTTTCCTTTAAATGAAAATGCAGCCTTGTGCCTTGTTTTCTATGTCTTGAAAAACTTCCTTATTAGCAACTCGTAATCTGATGTTTTTCATTTTTATTATTAGCAACTAAGTAAACTTATGTAACTAGCGACAAAGTTTGCGCAGGTTGCCTTCCATTCTCTTTAGTAAGCTCTGAAATCCTATAACTGCTGCTTGAGGAACTTTTCCGCACTTGAGCACTTAAACTTTGAATGAGTCATGTGGCGTGCTAACAATAATGTGACCCGTACAAAACAAACAAAGTTGTCGCTATTGTTTTTGAGAAATGAATTGAAAAACAATTCTTCTATTTTAAAACCTACATAAGACGTAACCAGATCACGCTGACAAAGTCACGTTGAATGTATGTTTGGATTGACATCAGTAGTCTTAAAAATCTACCAACAACAATAAAAACGAGAAGCAAAGCGGCAAAATTGCTAGAAAATTGTTTAGACGAATACCAAAGAACGAATCAAAGGAAAACGTAAGAAAAAGTTTGTAAAATACCATGAACGCGCGTTATGCGATTACTTTAATTTTTTTACTTTTATTTCCGTTATTGAAATAGAAAAAGAGGAGAAAGAGAGAAATAGTACTTGTTGATTTAAGGCACAGTTTACTCGTTTTTTACATTTACTTCTGCTTTGTTAAATACCATGTAACAGTCAAGCAATTTTGTACAACATAAATTTCAAAGGGTGTATGTGCTCAAGAATGAAGTGGCGAAGCCAGCGTTATCGTCATCATCATCATCATTCGCCATCGCCATTGCCATTGCCATTACTGGACAAAAATGCAGTTAAATGCCATCGGTTGGAGAGTGTTGAATAACTGGCAAAAGCTTGTACGTACGTACGTACGTACGTACAAATTAGAGAGATAATAAATTTTAAGATGAGTGATAAATTTTTACATTCTTTTTTTTTTTTTTTTTTTACAACAATTACTACAAGAATTTCAATACTGCACTTTATTAAGTGTTATTTGTTCTAACCATAAATTTTCAAAACTTTAGTGAAGAAGAAAAAAAACAAAAAAGACGGTAAGAAATAAAAACCGAACACGTTCTAATGTGTCTTAAGGTGACGGAAAACTTTTTGATTCGAAAGCTCGTAACTAAGCGAAAGAGTAAAGGTTGACTTCGTATAATAGAACATTACGGATTAGTAGAAAAGAAACTTCGGAGCATGTTGAGATGTGCTTTTTCACATATAATTAATTTCCAGTGATAATGGTATAAGCATTTTTTTATCTATCACAGAAGGTTGGGGATATATTAGCTTTGCCCAAATATTTGCAACTCCTGCAAGGAAGTTTCGGAGACCGTGCAAAAAGTGTATGCATGTTTGTTTAATAATTTAAAATCAAATTCGTTGAAGACATGTTTCTCTGTTCTTCACAAAATATTGTCGATTGTAAAAGTCGAAGCGCCAAGAATTAGGACAGCAAGAATCTGGCAAAAGCATTGGAAGTACTTGTGAGTAATTTGGCAGTGAAAATGAACCAAATCGCTCAGAGGACACGCCTGCATTGCAAGATGACTTGACAATCGTTCTGCTTTTGGCCTTTTTTACTCCTGCCTCATAGACTTGAACAAGTGCAGCAGTGAAACTTTGCGCGTATATTCCATTAGTAGTCTCGCAGAACTTGTGCCCGGCCAAGTACATTCAATATTGGAGAGGATGTAAGTTTAATTTTTTCCGTTTTCTCTTCTTTTTCTTTGTTTTTTCTTCCTTTCTTTTCGAATTTCTGCTACTGGCGCTGAGTACAAAAGATTTGGCTACAGCCGCATATAGTTTTTTTTATTGATAACCTTTTTTTCCTTCTTATTATTATTGCTCCTTGAAATTCTTATTCTGTGCAAACAAAGAAATTGGAAATAATTTTTTTAATTTTTGCTCCGAAGACTATGCTTTTTAACGGTCGTTTGGATGTAAGGACTAAAGTCGCAGGACATGTTTTGTTTTTACACGTAATTATAAGTTATTCCTCTTTATTTAAAGTGGAAGAAGAATATTTTACTTTCCATTCATTTTCTTTTATAGCAAGCAGTTTGCTATTCCATTGCGAGTATCACGGCGATCCTGTATACTATAAGTAAAGACGGAATGGAATGGAAATATCGCATTCGAAATAACTTAGCTAACATACTTCGCATGTGATCAACTAACCGTTGGCAACGCCAGTTCGATGTTGAGCAAAGACTCGGTGGAAAAGAAGATTACACCTCCTCTTTCTTCTGGATCGGATCGCCGACTTGGTAACATATCGCGTGCCGAATTAAGAATATTTCGAAAGAAGACCACCCGTTCCGTCCTATGACCACTGACGATAGGTCGTTTAAATTAAGCATAAGCTTTTAAATTTTAATTTTTAGCCGCTAGATCCTTTATGAGCAATTGAACCCTTCTCTTTGTTATTCGAACTATGTATTTCAGTTAGTGTCGTAAGTTTATTAATAAAAGAAAATGGAATTATAATGTCAGGAGATAGTAGGGTGTGTATTCAGTTGAGGAATATAACTATCAAAGGTAACGACGCCTGGAATAGTCGCTGAGGCATATTCTGGCAACAGAAATGAAAATAATTTTTCCAAGCGGGAAAAATTACAAACCTCATTGATATGTGCATACATTAATATGCAGCACTTCACTAAATAAGTTCGTAGAGTGGGACCAGTTTATATACGTACACAACATAATTTGTATCCATCAACTAAAGACATGTATGCTTTTGCAACAGTGCACTGTTGATTGACAATTGGACATTTCTAACCGAATTAAAATGTTATACTGACCAAAAATATGTACACTTTATGGGGTCATATATGAATATTTGTAGGTTTTTGAAGTTCAAGCAAGAGTTTGTTAAAAGCAAGAATTTGAGATTATGTTTAATTTCTTCTCTAAAAGATTCAAATTGCGTCTCTCTCTCTCTCTCTCTCTCTCTCTCTCTCTCTCTCTCTCTCTCTCTCTCTCTCTCTCTCTTGCTCTTCTTTCTACATTTCCTCTAACTAGCATGTTGTTATGTAGTTTATGTGTTTAATACACATTGATGTATACAGACATATACATATGTATATATATGTGTTTAACGCATGCTGGATGTAAGTCACGGCAGCTCTCAGACCTTCTTTCTGACGTAGGTTAGTGCACTGTGGTTCGTCTTTTTTGGCAAACAGTATGTATAGCCTATGCATGGCCTGTCAATGGCCTATCCGTGGCCTATGCAAACTCTACCCTTTGCTAAAATGTAATTTTCAAACACTCATTAAAAGTAGCTCCGAAAAGCAGAATTTGGATTTGTTTAGCTGGTTTGAAATCTACTCTTATATAGATTAATGAGGTGTCCACAAAAATAGCTTACGCTTCCTAATAAACCTACATCTTAATCCCAGCTACTTAACAAAGTCCTGTTAAGGTAGATGGTAGGTGTCTTTGCTAGTTAAGCTCGCATTCATCTTTGCATCCTTTAAAATAACTCCTTCCAATTACTGGATTATATACAATTGTATCATTTCTTCGAACTTAGAATACAAACCATGTGTGTGTGTGGTTTCGGACGAACAAAACATAATCAATTATTTACTTCTATTAATAGTCCACACACGAATTCGTGTTAACTAAGAAAAAGTCAAATTGAAATTGCTTAGTAAATGTTATATTTGCATTTACAGAGAACTAAAGGGTAACAAAATTTTCTCTTCTCTTTCGTAGCATAAGTCGCACAAATTACTCTTCTATAGTTTAGATGCAGACATTCATTGCTTCAACTTATTTGTAAATGAAGATAAGAAAATGAATATCATTAAATCCCACGATATGCACTCCAGTAGAGTTAGTGATGTATGCAGTCAGTTCTTAGACGCATAAATTGCTAGTTCACTTTTCCTATTCTCTTTTTAACCCACTTAGTATGCTAAAAAGAAAAAACTCAAGTTAATAAAATGTCAATGACTGCTATAAAAATTGAATCACTCTCTTGGTTTCTTTCTTTGTTTTTCCTTTTCTGTATTTTTTTTTTTAGACACATAACTCATCAGTTTTTATGTACCGGCCGCTAACCCTAAGTAGCTAAGGGTGTATTAAGTTCATTATTTCGATGGTAATGGTCAAAGAACACGATTCAATCCTTGCGCTAAAGATTGTTGATTTCCCGTTCGTTCAATGAATCCAGCAAAACTTTCTCAGATGCTTGGCTATAAGTTCAAAGCATTGCTGCCTAAGTTTAATTTCGGAAGCAAATCCAACGATAAGCTGTTTTAAAGCGACCGAGATCTAATAGTAGTCTTCAACCTATTCGATGCACTCCAATGTTTTCAATTGAACGCCCACTTTTTGATTTCCGTAATAATAATAAAATATTGTTTATGTACGAGTTTTGAGTTTTCACTTACTTCTTACATTATATTTAGTACCCTATGTAACGAAAATTAGTGGGGAAGATGCCATGTTGGCAATAGTCGACAAGAGCTCAAACACAAGTCAAGCTTATTGTCATGCTATCTTCAAAGTTTTTTTTATAATTACTCTGCGGAACCCACGAAGCGGAAGAAGAAACATTCCAACCTTCACATAGCTTATAGTAAGTAAAAATCGATTGTGGAATAAGTTTTCGACTTGGACAACGTTCGCAGAAATATAAGCTGAGAAGAAGGATCAAAATATATAATGCAGCATTTTTCCTGGCATCTTCGTCAAATATAAATTCTAATGTTTAATTAAAATTAAATATTAATTAAATAAACTCACAAGCCAAGCATTAATGAATGCTTGATATCAATCGCTTATATCGAGCCTTGCAACCCAAAGGCGGCCAGTAGCTATAAGATAAGTATCAATGTTTCGACTTCTACATCCTGTGACTACTTTTTTTTTTTTGCATTTTGCTTTCTTTTTAAATTTTATCGAAGTTTATGCCCCTCCACCGTATTTAGTTTACAAAGAAAAGTTGAGTGAGCGGTGCAGGGAGAGCATATTATCAAAATGTCATATGTGAGTGAGTTTTCTCTCTATCAAAGTGTTTTTGTATGTGTGTGTGTATGTTGATAACTTTCAAATACTTTTTGAAAAGTCCTTAGACTTGCATATAAACATCCACCCTATTGATAGAAAACTATCGGAAACTATAAAGATATTATATTAACAGAAATTTATATGGAAAAGATGAGTTTTAAAGGAAAATGTGAATAGCTCAAGACAAAGAGAAGGAAATTCAAGTATTTGCTGAATGTATTCAATTCAAATACTTAACGTGCAAGGGAACTTTTAAGTTCTAAAAAAAGCAAAATTTTGTAAAAATCGAGAAACTTGCATGCAATCGAAACTAAGGCAAAATGGGACAACACGGCTATAAGAGATAAGTGCTTCGAAATGGAGGCTAAACCACCTTCGAGGAAAAATTTCAAGGAATGTAAATCAAACCGTGACAGTCAATGTCTTGCAATTTAATTATTAAAAGGCCAGGAGCAAGGAAATAAAGTTACGTGAATTAATGCAAATAAAATGAAAAATGTATACCTGTTTACTATTGCGGGAAGTTTAGAAGAACTCAATCCATTTTTATCATCTTCGCAGACTATGGTCGCTATGTTCCCTATATATACGAATGTGACCTTGGAAACATTTAATAGTATAAGAAAAAAATCCGTGAACATATAAGGAGGTGAAGTTATATTTAAATGTAACTAGCAAAGGCACCAACCACACAATTTTTACAGAGCTCTGTTAAATCGTTAACGGAATTCCGTTAAACGAAGGCTTGGAGCAATTTAAGTCAAAATACAGTTAAAATGAAACGTTTCGAGAATTTTTTACAAAATAAGATAAACAAAACATGACTTCATGTAAATGTATTTGGAACGACATTTTTACACTATGTCGTAAACGAAGTTCATAAAACGAATGTTTGCGTAGCTGCTATGGGCAAACCATGCCCTGTGAAAAAATGAAACTAGCACAGCGTGAATCCTCCATTAATAGCCTTTCTCACAATGTGCAAGTTATATTAAGTTTTTCTCGGGGAATTTCTCTATGGAACTTTGAAAGTATCCGTACTTAACATGGTATAGGCTAACATATAAGCAAACTTTGAAGGGTCACTGTAGGAAAGGGTCTCGTAAGCAAAGAATCTTGACAATCTCTTATACCTATCACCCCTAAACACCCTAAACACCTCTATTGCCGTAAACAAAAACAATAAATATTCTATGATTAAGAGGGGGCGCGCTTAGTTTTGTTAATTTTCAGAATAAAAATGAAAATTTACACGTTGTGTGTGTTGTACATTATGAATAACAAGCAAAAATCACGAAAAGCAAAGTTGTTCACACTTTATGTTGCATGAGGGGAGGGCGTTCACCTGATGTTCATTCATCTCTCGTTCACACGAGAAGACGAAGCTTTCTTCTCTTTTATGCAGCTACTACAGCAGACATAGGCACGGACACGACAAATCTGTATTGAAAGAGCTCTCTTTTTAATTAAGGCTAAGGATCGTAATTGCCATAAATACCTAAAAAAAGAAAAAGAAGCCTTCTAACGCTAGTTTTCGCCCTAAAAAAACATTAAATAAATAGTGTGTGAACCATTTTTACGATCCAAGTCCGTATACTGAATGCAGACAAAGTAGTAGAGCGAGAGCAAACAAGGTAATAAAAAAATATATAACAATATATAACGAACATATATTCACATAATAAACTTCAACTTTATATCCCGCAAATTCATTTTCTATTTCTTTGGTTAAGTAGTTTACGAATAATGCTTATAAGGATGATCCGCTCCAGATCTTTTCCGACGAATTGAATGCTTCCTTAAACTTGCTGATGACAAGAATTCAAAGTGCATAACCAAAAACTATTCATTATTCATTGTCACAAGAGTGTTTTGGCGAAAGTGAAATTCATCTTCAGGCAATTCGTATAAAATAGAAAAGTTGAAAATTGGGAAATTGGAACAGAT
>CCAG010005343.1:0-52442 GCA_001077435.1 Glossina morsitans morsitans
ATCGAGAAACTTGCATGCAATCGAAACTAAGGCAAAATGGGACAACACGGCTATAAGAGATAAGTGCTTCGAAATGGAGGCTAAACCACCTTCGAGGAAAAATTTCAAGGAATGTAAATCAAACCGTGACAGTCAATGTCTTGCAATTTAATTATTAAAAGGCCAGGAGCAAGGAAATAAAGTTACGTGAATTAATGCAAATAAAATGAAAAATGTATACCTGTTTACTATTGCGGGAAGTTTAGAAGAACTCAATCCATTTTTATCATCTTCGCAGACTATGGTCGCTATGTTCCCTATATATACGAATGTGACCTTGGAAACATTTAATAGTATAAGAAAAAAATCCGTGAACATATAAGGAGGTGAAGTTATATTTAAATGTAACTAGCAAAGGCACCAACCACACAATAGGCGTATCTTTTGATATCTTCATTCTGGATAAAGGAAGAATTTTTACCACAGATAGTACACAGTTGGACAGGCGAACAAACGAAAAGGCGGAGATGCTTAGATTCCTTCCGAATAAGAAACTGGATAAGAACTTATTCGAACTTTTAAGCGTGCTTCTGTGCTTTATAATTGTGTTGAAAAAACAAGTAAGAACAGTATAGTCGGGCAAGGCCGACCACTAAATACTCTACACCATATTGCCTAACACAATTCCTATTTTTATTATAGAACACAAAAATTATATCTTGTTTCTACATAAAGGCATATTTTTCATGTTCATATTTATGAGGAAGCTTTACGTCCGCATTGATGAACTATGTCAACTAAATCGGTATGAAATTTTTTGATTCCATCCAAGACTCCTTTAATATTTCAAACCGACCTCCGGATCCACTTAAATGTGCAACAAAAATGCTCAAAATTGGAGAAGACTAAAACTGTCGCGGACGCAGTCGCAGCAGAAGTAGAAAAAGAAATAGAAGAATACACGCCTATCCCTAGATGCACGTGATATAGGTCAATATAAGTGACATTTTCTAGTTTGGCCGCACTAGAGTCTCAAAATTTGGGTGTTCTCCCATATCCATTTTTCGCTAAAGTATCAAATTTCAAAACATCGTTAAAAATAGTTCCCATAAATAGACTTTGAATTTCTTTACGTTATTTGAAAGGCATTTTCGTATAGATTCATCAAAAGTCCACAAAAATATTTTACGTTTTTTAATATAGACGGAGTAGGCTTTCAAATCCAACTATATATAAATTGGAATTATTTAACAGAGCTCTATTAAGTAGTTAAGAGAGGTTTATTAACAGATGTGGTAGGTGTCTTTGCTGGTTAATTTAGAATTTATCTTCATATCCTTAATTAATTTCTCGTTTTAATCGTGATCACCATTCGATTTTCACTTTTGCAAATTTTTCCACCGGAACATAAGTAAAGAAAATAGTATAATAATGCATATGTACAATGTATATGTGTAATATATAAACATATATACAACTATATACAATACGTCATTTGGTAGTACAATCGTCATCATTCAGGCGACGACGTAAATACCAGCGAACACAAAAAAGCGTAGATCTATTGTTTTAAGAAAAATGCACTAAAAACTACTTTATTTACATGCTTCTTTCTTCCAATCACTTGATAAATTTCTTCCGCATGCAGTCATCTTCCATTTGATATAAATTTAAATTTTTTCCATTTTGTAAAAACTATATAAAATATATGAACAGTGACCGTATAATCAATTTTTTTAAATTTATTTTTCTTTTTATTTTTCAATTTATTCGCAAAATATTCGCAAATAGTTGGTGTGTTTGTTTATTTATTACGGAAGAGAACCAGCTGTTCGTTTTCGGATTTTGACAATTATAACTAAGTATAAACATATATTTCTCTATTTGTACTGCTTTTTCATTTACATATGAGAGATAACAACGAAGATGACACGAAAGTCTTACGCGTTTAGAACAAAAATGTTCACAAACTATCGGTTTGATTGCGAACGAGAGTTAACTTTCAGATACGCGACAACCCGCCTGAAAAGGCGCACATAAGTATTGGAGTTACACAAACACTCAATTCATGCCGTAAATGTGCGAACCTTGCTTCAATTAAGCAAAGGCGTGGATGTAATATAAAAACGAGATATAACTTACAATTTTCGATGTAATTTGGAAATCGTTTAGTATTTCATTTCTTGAGCAAAGTTGCGATTAATACAGTTAATCGTACATATGTACATGTACATGTGCGAAATGAGAATGTGTCCGGCATTGCCAACTGGTAATAATTGTTAAAAATATTTAACTGCACTTAAAAGCGCTGAGAGAAATTTAAGAAATTTATGCGATATAATAATCTATTATGTGATAACAAAATACGATAACATAATATTACGAAAATACATTAAAAATTAAGCAAAATTAGAATTCAACGGAAGCTTTTTCAAGAGTTTAGATTTTTTTTCTGGCGATCGTGAGAGCGCGCAAAAAAGAAAATGTATATACATAAACGAGCAAAAAAGTTCCATTCGGCTCGGGCTGAATTAAAATTAAATTTAAATTAAAAACTCATTAAAAGCTTTAACGTTCGTGGCACCTTTCATTTGATACCCATATAGATGGTATTATTAACAAAACTTACTGCTACACGTGGTGGTGTCCGCCATATTTATTTTAGAATTATCGTATATTTGGGCACATAACATATCTTCGTTTGAGAAATGTTCCAAATATTTTTCAACATTCTGTCTTGTTTACTTTATGATTAAAAGGCATAGAATCTCACAAAAGTGAAAAGAAGAAACTTTAATCACTTGTCTTTCCGGTACGTTCTGCATACATCCCTTCCCATCCAAACTATGTATAATATAACGAGAATTTGGTATACATCCAAGATACGATTTCAATCCTGAAGTAATCCCCATCGACTGAGAATCATGAAAAATTTCGGAATTCGCATTTATATATATATATCCCATACATATATGTATATATACCCATCACCGAAGAGTGGCGGGTATATTCATTTTTCAAAACGTTTGCAACGTCCGGAAGGAAACTTCAGAGACCCCACAAAATGTATATATTCTTGACCGCCATCAAATTCTAAACCGATTTAAGCATGTCCATCTGTCCGTCTGTGTTATGTCTGCAAACATTCTCCTGGCCACAAAAATGCAGCTACGCACCTCAAATTTTGCAGAAACACCAGAAATTATTGCATACAGGTTGGTATTAAAAATGGGTCAAATCGGCCGAACTACACACCGACAGAGCCGCGTAGCTTGAGAACACCTCTGTTTTTTAAAAGGAATGAATGCATGGTTTTTTACCAATTGCTCATAAACTAAAACTGATAAATGCACAAAAATTTGGACGCATACTCTATGGGCGATGCTATAGCTTTTGTCCAGAAAAAATGGAAAAATTTGATCACGCCTACCCAATATTATGATATATCAATATTTTATCTTTATTTTCAACACCTGTATAAGGCGCAGAAACAGGCTTGAAATAGATAAATTCGTGGCCAATTTCAAATTTGGAAAGCAACTAAACATATGCGTCTGTTTCTCTGTCTGGAATGCTGTTAAACATGCCCGTCTGTTCCTCTGTCTAACTGTGTAATATCTATGATAAATATTTTCCGGTTACCAAAAATGAAGATATCGCCTACAAATTTGCAAAAGAATTTAGAAGTGACTTAAAGTTTTCCGATGACACGCCTACAATGCCCACACGCCAGAGCATGAAGATGTGGTCCTTTTAGTTTTTTGTCTTGTTTAGGATAACGGTGCGGGTATAAAAGATTCGGTTATGATCGAATATAATTTTCTTTCTTGTTTTTTTCTTAATGTTTGTTTTGCTTTGCCATCAAATTTTTTTTTTTTTTTTCTAAATTTATTTCTATATGATTTAAATAATGCATACATTATTATAAATTGTATTTGAACAACACCTTATTTATTTTCATAATGAATATATTATTATGTTAATGCACATATATTTTTCTGATGATACGAAGCGGATAAAGAGATATAGAGAGGAGTAAAAATAAATCTGGCGCCTTAAACATTGCAATAGCGACACAATCAATGTAAATAAATTTAATGTATAGATGCATGCGCTTCAACGTGTGTGAATGAATATTTGTGCATATTAAAGACCTTGAGACGCCATAACAGAGAATAAGAATTTCCACAGGCAAAAAAACTGCTGTTATAAAGAAAATAATAATAAAAGGGGAAAATGGAAAACAGACTTGTTGCAATTAAGTTCCTTTAGTAAGTAAGTATTTTCTAATCCACAGTTCAGTTGACAATAAGTAAATGCACGATAAACAAATTTACTAAACATTGAAAAATAAAAATAAGAAGAAATTTTGGTAACATATTCTCGTTTAAGACAACGATTAAAGGAATAAAATTTCATTAAATTGGAAATAATCAAAAATATAAACTTTTCCCCCAATGTGTGTAGTGTGAGAATTGTGTAATAAAATCTCAAAAGAAATAAAAAAAAAAAAAATGCGCATAAAAAAAAGGCATCGCAATGTGCTGAGAAAATCAAGCGCTTTTCAAAAATGTATTTCTATAAAAGATTAGTGCGAACAAAATGTAAGATAGGGTGGTTGGCAGTTAGCAGCAATAGGGGTTATATGTATGATATTGTGAAAGTGCAATTCCATTTAAATTCAAATCAGTGCATTGTAACGAATGAATTTGTTTAAAACAATGGTAGCATCATCGTTATCATCATCAACGACAAATCCTACGAGCAAATAAGCAAACAAACAATTCGACTGAGTAGCTTTCGCAATAGACGTGTGTGAGTGTGTGAGTGTACTTTGCTGATCTACGTACACTACATGTAATTATCTTCTCATATATATATACATTTCTCTACATGTGTGTACGCGAGCGTTAGTGTGTGCGTGTGAGTATGTGTGCGTGTAAGTATGTGTGACTATACACTAGCATCTATTATACATAGTAAACATTAAGGCAATCATGTCAGAATGTCAGCTCGTATCAAAGCCTATGTCACAATAGTAGGCAAAGCAGATCATTTCGGTTTCTTTTACTTCTACGTGCACTTTCTGCAACACACTTCTACCCTCTTATCCGCCTTATATCTTAACAAGACAAAGTAAATGCATGCAGAAAAAAAGCGAAGAAAAATCCTTTAAAATCCTTATTTGCCTGGCAAACGGATAGGTAGAGTTTCGCTATAGCAGAAGAAAACAATGAAAACCTCAACCGTACGCATTCAATTTCGATTACTGACACCAAAATCAAATGCAGAACAATGCAATTCACGATTTCCGTTTTCTGTCATCTCTAGAATTAGTTTTCCCTTTTTTTTTTTTTTCCTTTAACTATTCCTCATACTCGTTCCAATATATTGGGTTTTCTTCTATATCTCTCCCTCTATTCGGCTTAGGTTGCAGTCTATTCAGTTTTTGGCAAACTCCAAATCACGTTGATTTTGCATTTTTCGTTGAGAAAATTTGAATTTGAATGGTATGGAAGAACTTAACAAAAACAAAAGTCGAAAAAAAAAAAATAATCCACAAAAGTGTTTAGCATGCTAAACGTGTGTGTGGTATTGCGAGAGCATATCCACAAATGTTGTGAAACAAAAACGTGAAACGTTAACACAAAACTGAAAAAAAAAAAACACAAAATCCTTTATACGGCTCATCTACATGACAAAAGCATTTACATAATCGAGTAAACAATAAATAGTTTAAAAACGACTAAATGATATCAAACGAATACACGGTTGCGAGTCGGATGCGATATTAATAAAACCTGGAAAGAGCCCCTTAAGCCCTGCTAACAGTATACGCTTGCAACAGTTTGTTAATCGAAAATTTATGAGTTTTACAAAATCATAATTAACGAACAAAAAAATTCGTTGCCCTTTACGGTCATACTTTGAAATCACAGTTTAGGAATCAAGTCTTTGCATCAATTGTTAAGCTTTACAGTTTTACAGCTTTTCTCATTATGAAGCTTTCAATACAAAGCTTTCAATATCTGCTATTTAAGTGCAGATCAAGTCTGAGTTTGTTTGTCTGCTTTGTTTTTCTAAATCATTCAAATGCAGTCCCTGTCTTACTCGCCGCCAACTCCTGGTCTTCCTTTCCTCTGCTTATGAAGCGACACACTCAGATGAAAATTTCCTATAAACCCAATACTTTTTAGCACTGTTTGAGGCATCGATTTTGAGCTATAGAATTTAAGTTCAGAGACGTTCTCTTTTTTGCTTCCTTAACTTAGTGATGATAAGTAAAACTATTTGTTCTGATATTTAGTTCTAACAGTAATAGTAGTAGTACTAATGACAATTATTCTTTCAACATATGACCCAAGTCGTGATCGCGGTACAACACAGTTCTTCGATAAATCGTTAAATAACTAGAAAGGCAGCCATAATGGCCCTTCGATAAAAAGCTTCTCCTTCAACAATATTTTTCGTGTTCTCATTGCAGGCAAAAAAGATTTTGAAAAACTTCCATCTCCGAAAGAATGGTAGTAGCACTAGTAGGAGTTTATGAACTTGCTACCATTCACAATAGTTCTTTCGATAGGATTAAAAAGTAGTGTAGGGATTTTCAGCATAGGGTGACATTTTAAATTTTTGCAAAATGCAGTGGAGCCTTAGTTCCACGACCTACGTAGTAGATGGCGACGTCCTGCTGAAAGTAACCATCGCCGACACCAGCATAGCATTCATTTCAGCTCGGAAGGAGTTAGTCTATGTTGTAACGGTATGAGACATCGCCAGTGCCAAAATAACACTAAGCTGTTATTCGATGCCTTTGGATACATTTTTGTATCCTGCCTATCCTATCTCGGCCTGCTTAGCCCCAGATGCAATAATTTTGTTTGTTTACGTACCCAAACAAATACAATTAAATCTCAACCATCAGAATAATTTTGTATAAAAAATGATAATACTGTTTTTTGACTGTCTCGATACCTTGGACCAGTCTCTGTCTGTCCACTCCTGAAAACCTCGTAGGATTTACTTGTCAAATGTCATAGAATTGACATTTGTATGCCGTCAGTTTAAAAATGGTATTACTAGTAGCATCAACGACATCAGGTGTAGCAGTGTTACCGATAGCGGCCGTAGCAACAGTTGTTGTAAAAATAATGAGAACAATA
This sequence comes from Glossina morsitans morsitans, assembly GCA_001077435.1. NCBI lineage: Eukaryota > Metazoa > Arthropoda > Insecta > Diptera > Glossinidae > Glossina > Glossina morsitans. Next base: position 7,143 of record CCAG010005343.1, read on the forward strand.
ATAATAGCAATGAAAATAACAGCATTGTAGAGAAGCAACATGTGTTCTGCGGGAACGACAGCTTATTGCACTTATTGGGAGATCCATTCCCGTCCGTCTACTATCAGTGTTGTCTTTTAGGAAGCCTGAGACTTTCCTTTTATACATTCTTTCGAACGTTACTTCACTTTCAACACAATATTGTATTGTAATAATTCAAAGGCGCTGCGAAGATGATACCTCTGTAAAATATACATTTCAAAAATGTCGGCAGAAATAAGCGCTATACTTAAGCTGAAGTTCAATGCCAAATCGTGCCATATGTTCTTCTCTTACAACGCTCCATATCCTATATAAATACGCCTTTATAAGGAAACAAAATATAATTTCTGCTATTCTGTCACGAAAATAAATGAAAATTTTTTTTTGGACAAAGTATCGTAGGGCTTTTAATGATCGCCGTCGTCCGACTACAACACCTCTACATGTTTCTTTCTGCAGTGATACGACTAGACTTAGCTTGGTTCATTGCTTACTAGAGTTACAGAGCGTCCTCTTTAAATAACATTGATATTGTTTGGAAATGTCTATAAGAATACGAAGATAATCGGAATGGAATTTGCTTTGGGGTCTTACAACCACTAAAAAATATTTTGGAATAAAAAACGATTTTCACAGCAATTTCGATTAAAATAGTACGTGTTATGAATTACAAGATTGAGTTTATAGTCGAGTAAAATATTCTGAATGCTTCCGCCAAAAATCGCATCATATAATCGAAGTAAGTCTACTCGTATCGTCAAAAGTTATCCTTTATCCGTCAACAGAACGGTTTTAGTAGAATGTCAGCCTAATAGCAACAACTATTGACATTTATGTCGTTAGTTTTGCATACGAATAATGGGATGCCATCAATGCTGCTGCTTAGACGCAAATTCTCTTCATATCCTAACCTTAACCACAAGCAAAATATACCACTTTGTGGCCCATTCCACTCTGCCGTACATATTCTTTCACAATACGTGTTTGCTTCATTTCGAGTGGATATATGCATGTCGGATGAATTCAAGTGCATTTGTTCTCCTCTCGATACGAATGTTACATAAACAAGTAAGAAAATTGTATTCGGTCGTGACCGAATCTTTTACACCCATCATTGTTATCCTAAAACAAGACGGAAAAAGTAAACGAACTAACTTTTCATGCTCTATAACATGAAGTGGGCATGGCTGATTTTTTCTATTTTCCAGATAAAAGTTTTTGTCACATAGGCAGGCGGAAATGCTTAAATCGATACGGAATTTGGTGCTGATCAAGAGTATATACACCCTGTGATGTCCCTAATGCTTCCGTCTGGGTGTTGCAAACGTTGCGACGAAATGAATATACCCTTCATCCTACGGAGATGGATGTAAAAATGTAGAAGAGTTTTTGCGCATACAATTGACTTTAGCTCTTGTTGTGAGTAGTTTTATTAAGTTAAAATATATGTGCTTCTAACATGTGCTTATATATATTAATATGTTAAAGTATGTATGTCACTAATACTAAATAAATGCCAATAGATTAAATGCAACTAAAATCACATAAACTATTCAGTTATATGGAAATGTAAAGAAATAAAATACAAAGTAAACAAAAAAGGTAGGAATCAAATACGAAATAAGCGTAAGGCTGAGAAATGACTATGACTTTCAAAAATCATTATATAACTTTAGACTTTAAAGTTATAAGTTGTTCACGTAATCTACTCAGAGAACTGAGTTGAAGTTAGTTACGAACTGACTGAATCTATGATTAAACCATTATCAGCAGAACATACGTATGCATGTATACCTTTGGCATCATTTGTGCATAAGCAACGACGAAATCATCAATATAAACACTATCGTGCATGTAAGCCTTCGCATTTGTAATTCTCTGGCTTGTAAACCTTTTTATTATGGTATTATACCATGAAATACGTACACGAAGGCATATATTCAAAAACATGCACTTGCACATGCACATGAACATGCATATGCACAACGAAAATGCAAACACAACAATAGCGATAGTAAGTAACAACATTTAACTCGAATTGAAGGCAAGGCGTACGAAACCTGTAAACATGATGTTTGACTAACATTCCGAATCAGTCTGCATTACGTGAGTGGCATTGTGTACATTGCCGATGTGCGTTCCTTGCATGCTTTTGTTAAGGATGAAGTTGTAAGTATTGCCAAAGTTGATGATTAGTTCGCGATATGTTCAAATTGGAAAAGATTTTTGTTTGCGAGCAAATTGTGATTTGTTATTATGTCGAAATCAATCTTTCTTCGTATAAAAAGTTGTTCAGGAATTACTTATTGTGAATAAGTAGATAAGACATTGAATCAAGTGCACTCTTCACTTATATTCACTATCCTATAAAGAGATTGAAATGAATTTAAACACGCATCCAATCTACTCAATATCTAATCTAATAGAAAACAGAACAGAGAAAGTTTCAAAGTGCTAATGGTAACTGGAGTTCAATATGACTAACGATTAATAAGAACTCCGTCTTTCGTCAACTTTAAAACATACTCGCCGCAAGGCCTAATAACTACAATGTTCACCATCACTGTCTGTAGCCTTTTACCATTTCTCGGATAGCTTCCGGATATTCTCATTGTAGAAGCTTCGCGAAGCCCATTTGGGACAAAGTAGCTGCCCATGCCCTTTTCAAGCATCTTCAACTTTTTCGACATGCGGACGGGCGTTGCACTGAAACAAAATAACTTTTCGAATTCCTCTGCTCATGAACTATACGCGTCACTTAGTTTAACTATAATGGGCTTGATATCGTCCAGATGTAACAGATTCACTAAGCTTTAAAGGTTCGTAGCAAATTCCAAGCTTACTCCACGCGCAAAAGCAATTCCTGAGCATGTACAAAACATGGAGATGTGAATGGTTATCCTGGATCAAACCATGTTTTTCTTCGTTTAAGATTATCGTTCAGCTTCCATTCAAGCAATAACTTGATGGAGAGAATGCATCCCTTCAGAGCGATGTAACATATGTGAGCAGATGTCGATTATTGCTGACAGTGCTCCCTTCGCTTAGCTCATGAGGAACTCCTTTCTTCTGTGTCTTTGATTGTGTGTTTTTCATCTAATAAACTTTAAATTTATTCATTCAACAACTTTTGCGGAGCTCCAGAAAGTTCACCGTCTTTAAGACTACAAATTTTTACACGAACTCTCGCAAATCACTTGCTAACTCTTTCCTAATTTACTGAATTTTTGTCCCAAGCCAATTTAACCATTGCAATAGTTTCAGCTGCATTTGTCTTCCCGTTTAAAAGCGACCAACATTCAATGCTGTAAATGTTTGCTTAATGCATTTTCAAGAAATGAATGCGTTCCGTAACCAATTCCATTACAGAGAATTTGTTTGTATATCTATTAGTTTAAAAAGTCTTCTCGCTGGTTTTCACGACGTTTGGTAAAGTTACTTAAGATTTGTCGACTTCGATATGGTTATACTTTTAAAGCTTTATGTGCAATTTAAGGTTTAACCATTTGCCAAATTATTCATGTGACTTGCATAAAAGGTTTCGTCAACATTTCTATATATAAATGTATGAAGAAATTATTAAAAAGAAAGAATTCTTTTTTTGTCAACAATAACAGTTGTTTTGCTTATTGTACGTTAACTATGGTTGATTGGATGATTAAATTCGGTTTAACCTCTGATTTATTTGCAATGCCATTAAGACAAATAAGTAGAGTGGGACTTAACCGTTCATTCTCCGTTAGTTGTACAGATAGATGGCTTTGTATGAAATTTGGTTGTAACTGAGCAGCTCCTCTTTCATTAAGCGTATTTTCGGCAATAATCAACGTTAGCTAGTGCCCAGCCTCTTCGTCCCTCTCGTCAGACAGCTTTAAATTACTAAAGTATCCTGCTAGTATACTAAAGTTGAACAGACATATTAACCATCAATTCAGAAAGTCGCTCCTTCCGTTTACGAAAATGTACTTAACACTGCTAGCAAAGACTTAAAGAACTTGATCAGCGAGGGCTAGAAGAAATACCTACGTTCTAATATCCTTTGCAAGATGAGAGAGACAGGAGTTATTATTGCGCGACTTCCAACTGGATAGAAGAATAACGCAATTTTTGCAGGAGGTGTCAGCACTTTGATAAATGCGATTCCCGCATGCAGTTATATTGTTGTTCAACACGGTGCCGCCTAACTTAACCTTAACTAACTTGTACTTCCCTATCAAATTTAACATAAACTTAACTAACAGGTAAGTTCAAACCCCTAACAATTTTCCGAAGCATAGATGGCCAACGAAGCGTACATGAGCCTTATTTGAGGCTTGTGTCATTGCTAAAAATCACAACTCTTTGCTAAGCTATGATTCGTCGCGATGCAAAGAAAAACCGGCAAAATAACTATAAAAGTTAATTAAGTAAAAAAAAAAAATTAAGTTTAACATTACAAGACCACTACTACAGCATTTGATATTTTAATTTGTTTCAAAGGATGTTAAAATTGAACAGAAAAGTGTAATTTTATCTTACGATAGAAATCTTGATTTGTTGTTCTGGTTATGCCAAAATTTTCTATTTTTACTCAATTTTTGTATCACACAGACCGTACCAAAGACCCGAACTAATGGGACGATAACCCTCCTTTCAGCCAAAACATTGAATATTGATTGAACAAGCAAGCCTAGCTAATACCGAACTTATTGCTTTGAGGCTGAACGCCTTAATAATTTTTTCATCGCATTTTATTACGGTTTACAAGACTGTATTCATTCAAACTGTTGGCAACGCCCAACAGGAAACTTGTGAAGCGACCTGTGGCGTAGGTTTTCTGAAAAATATTTATTCTTGTGTGATTGACGAGTGTTTTAATCAAAAGTTTAATCTCGGGGAATAAGTCTCTTCGCTCTCTTCTCTCTCTCTATATCGTTCGTTAATAAAAAAAGTTTAAATTAACTTATCGAGAACGTCTTACTAGCTTCGCTAGACAATGTCATTTTAAAGACATTGTAAGAAAGAAGAAGAGGTTTTATGTCTACTCAACTATCGTCTCAATGAGCCTACAGTAATGTATTATTGTTTGGAAATGGTTTCAAATGAACATAAGTACTTTCCCGAATCACATGTTAGTGAATTAACGAATTAGATTGCAACTTGTCGGTAACAATTCTTTGAACACAGTTTCTTTTACTATAGTCTGCAGGCAGTCTTTACGTACATAGAGAAAAAATTTACAGTCATTTCCCACTTAATTAAAAGTCGAAGTGTCAAAGTATGCACGCGACGCATCTTATCGAGATCCCTTTAATTGTGCATAACATAACCTTTTAATTATACATAAGCAATAATTGCTGCTTAAAACAGGGAAATCTGTACTTTTAATGCGTAGGCGTAAACTTATAAGGAGCACATAATAGCATAGCACCCACTAATGCTCTTTCTTTGCGACCGTGAAGCATGATGATGATTGTTGTTGTTAACCAAATTTCACTGGCATTTGCAGCAACTAAAGGGATCGAATATGACGTTAACGTTTACTAAGATGTTATAGAAAACTTAGAATGGTAAAAACGCGTACTTTCTTCCATAAGTTTGCACAGTTTCTCTACCCTGAAAAGGATCGTAATTCCTGAAGAGTAAACGTAATGCGGGGCGACAAAATCGAAAAGCATCGGTGTAACGAAAATAGAAAAGTGTATTAACCATAACGAGGCCTGTTAAGGTAATTTAGGTTATGTCCTTATAGTTAGTTCCTTAATTAGACGAGATCGGATTGCCAGTGGTAGGCAGCTGGGAAAGCTGGGAAACTGGAAAAGACTTTACGCTCTAAGGGAAGAGCAGAGAAGCGGAACGAGAAAAAGAAGAGGAACAATTGTTTGCGATCGATGGCAGACATACTGTAATGACGATACGTCGCGATTAACACTCATAGTTTTCAATGTGTTGTATACGGTTTATGTGATTTCACGTTGAGGTCAATTTTTCTAATTTAAACAAAACAGAGAGAAAGCAAACGTCAAAGTTTTGAATTGTAATAAGATTTCAAAGTTTAGTTTGGTAATAAAAAAAATTGTTATTTTCTATCTACAGATCAATTTTAATCTCATTTAAAACCTAATAGAATAACAAACAAAAAAACTCGTAACAATTTTGTTATTGTTAGTTTTTTGCCTTTCAACAAAAAGTAAAGATTAAAAACAACAAATTATCGAATGAATAAAAAATAAAACTGAATATTTAATGAGTGTAATTGACAATGGATTAAATGTTAATTACATAATAAGATTTTAATTTAAAAATTTTAAATAAACACACCAATATATTAAATATTTAGAGAAAAATTCATTAAATCTACTAAAATAAAAAAATTATTATAACATTTTTACACCCTACACAACTTGTGATAAAGGGTATATTAAGTTTGTGCGACGACCCGGAAGGGCTTAAGTTAGACCCACCTTTTATTATACCGATCGATTCAGAATAATAATCTGAATTGATCGAAGTCTGCCTGTCCGTTTGTCCACCTTATGTCTGTCCATGGATTTTTGTGTTCAGACCTTTCGCTAATTATAAACATTAAAATTAAATGACTTTTTCAGATTGAGATTTGAAGCAAAACATAGGAAGACCGCAGAGCTTGTTAAATTAAACAAGCCTCATAAGAATGTTTCCGGTGTTGCCATTTTTTAACATTTATCAAAAATTATAATTCTTTAATAACATCCTCCAATATTGTTATTCTATTAAAACTTGTCTGTCCGTCTATCCGTCTCATGTCTATCCATTATTCCTTGCGTTTAACCTACAGGTCACAATTTTTGAGATATTGTGATGAAATTTGGTACACTAATGTGCTTGACCCAAGGACAAGCGCTATTGAAAAATGTTCGGATCGGTTCACTTCTTCCCCCTCTCCACTTGTAATTTATTTAAAAGTTTTTCACAAAAACTGCTGAGTAGTGGTACTTTTGCCTTCTAAATAGGAATAAAAAATTTTATTCGGCTGCGTCAATTCTTTGAACCCCATATCCGAATATGGACCACGTAGGCCTATTTTTAGGATACCATCGTATGTAAGAATATTCAGGATATGTAAACTCTTACACGCCAAAAAGACCTAACTGTCAATGTTTTATGATGAAAATATGTTCGCGATAGTAATTTGGCATGAAAACCAAGTGAACAAAGTCTGAATCACATGGGTCTATTACTTGAACCTGCTTCATATAAGATTTCTCATAAATAATAAGATCCCCACAGAAAAAGGTTTAATTTTCCATATTTTATGATTGAAATTTGGTTCTTATTAGCACTTTAGAGAAAAAGTTAACGGTAGGGAGAAACTAAACATACTATAATCCATTCACCTGTTCAGCGTAAATAATGGAGAATAATGCATAAAGTTTATTCAGCGACAGCAATAGCTGTTGGGATCCTGAAATTAATGCTCTTTACAGTGGCAGAGTACTTACAACACATCACTTTTCATGCCTTTGTCTTAAGATATCTTTACAAATACATTTATGCTAATATAGACACCATCATAATTAACATATTCATCGTCACTTTTGCCGTTTTTGGTAAAAGCCAACTGTGTTTATAACTAAAAATTAATTATTGTTATGACTGTTTTATACAATATAATGTTGATCAACGAAAATTTTTGTTCCATGTACCGATAACGATACACGACCGATGGAAACTCTGTACACTATTAGCATGGCGGGGAGCAAATTGACGATTATAACAATAATTTACCATCAAGTAGGTCAATCCTTGTGCACATCTTATCTGCATTCACTTCCTACTCATATCCACTCATAGTTTAAATCTAATTAACGCTATCTTAAGTTCAATCTTTTTCAACCTACTTAACTCATACCATATATAATAAAGTCATTGCGCTTATAGAAATTTCTAACTTTATATTCGAGTATCAACGCTTGACAGTCACGTCTTTCTTGTTAAACTTTTTAAAATTTTTCCTTAACACATCCTTACATAGCTATCGTTTAACATCGTTTAACAATCCACGCATTCTATCAAACCATATTAGTTTTATAAAAATGTATTATTTATTGACATACATTTTGATGTTTTTTAAACGTAAATATTTAATTAAATACTTATGTGTACGTAAGTATTTCAATAAGAACGGTTTACATCTCTTTACAATATTATTAAACAACATAACATTGTTGTCCTTTTTGACATAATCATTTGATTTGATTGTTTACACACACATATATAAATAATGAATTAAGGTATAAAGATGCAATATGCATATGTATAAGTGTCCACGCACATTCACTTGTAATTTATTAAAATATTTATTTAATTGAAAAATTGATGGTTGCATTTTATGCAATTATCTTACATTTAATTATTTAAATATTGACAACATAGTGATGACCGTAGGATGTAAAACATATACACAAGGCCAACCAATAAATAACATCTCAGACGTTTTGGACGGAGCGAGATACAGAACAACAGAAACATATCTGTATTCAAGATCAAACCGAGTATTGAACTAACTAAGCTAGTTTTTTATACTCTACAACACTTACGGTACAGGCTATGTTAAGTTGGTGCGCACGTATGTAACACTCAAAAGGTCTTAAGACAGACCAACCTTTTATCATACCGATCCATTCAGAATCATATTCTAAACCGATCTAAGCCTGCCTCTTCGTCCGATTTCTGTCCATGTATTTTAATTTTCAAGCTACAGCTCACAATTTTTGAGATATTTTGATAAAACTTGGTACACTAACGTACTTTGGTCCAACAACACTATTAATGCTATTAAAAATTTTAAATATTTCGGTATTCTAAATTGGTATAAAAATTTTGGACCGGCTATGGCAATTTTTTGAACCACCTCTCATATAACCATTCCTGCGGAAACTAAAGCTTTATATGATAAAAAGGTTGAATTTCCAATATTTCATGGTAAAAATTCGCTCGTAATAGTGAACTGACAAAAAAATCTGCCTTACCGAATTTGGACCACGTAGGTCTTTTTTTTGAATACCACCGCTTATAAGGATTCTCACGAAACGTAAACCCTTATATGCCAAAAACCCAAACTCCAAATGTTTTTGCGATGAAAACTTGCTCATGATAGCAATTACATAAATAAATTAACTGAACCTAATTGGAACCACATGGGACTATTTTTCCATATAAAATATCTCTTGATATCTTAATAATCCATAGTAGCGTTCCAATACAAAAAATTAACGGTAGAGTATATTGGATCACATAGGTCAATTCTTTTTGCCCTCCCGCTTATGTAGGCGCTATCATGAAACGCAAACTCTTATATGAAGAGAAAATCGAATCTTCCAATATGCGGGCTTTCATGAAAATTATGGCTTTATATGAAAATAATGTATGCTTTACGGGTATTATTACCAAAACGACCAAGTAACTATACTAGGCGAAGTGGTGTAGAGTATGTAATGCACAGCGTCATCCGATTATAATGTTGTCACTTGTTTTAATTAAGATATTAGAATCCCAAAATTAATTATTATTATTATTAGTGCTTCTTGCAATGTAATAATGTTTGCAACCTGTTTAAAAAGGGGACGGTACAAGCGGCCTGGCAAAATATCTACTTCCCCTCACTAATATCATAAATTTCATTTCATTATACCTTAAACTGGTGGCGGTACAAGGACATGTTAAGCATGCGTGGATGCATGCAACATCCAGAAGAACATTGCACAGATCCAACTGTTATTGTACCGATCGATTCAGAAAACGATTCTAAGCTTGTCTGAGATCACTCAGATATTTCCACATTCAAGTTGGGGTGACCGGCCCGGAACGAGTTCAAAGTAAGGTCTTAGGCCCACATGCGATAATGCAAAGCATGTTTTCCAACATCCAAGGGGTAAATATACATTCATTTTAGTTTCGAACGTATGCAAGCCATTAACATTACTACTATAAAGCCAAAAATATCGTCGAGATAAACAAAAAGACTGAGACCTTTGCCAAATAGCGGGACCAAAATGGAACCTTGTGGTAAAAATTTATTGAAAATTATCAAATTTGTTAGCGTGGACCGAAAACGGTACACGTACAGTGAAAATGCAGCCTGCGCAGCTTGGTAGGGACATATCAACACGTACCTGCTCGACATAGAAAATCCTTAATCCGATAAACAACAGCAATATTACATTTGCCACAAAATAAAAAGACCTTGTCCACCAACTTGCCTCACATCTGCAGGGTGTTTCATTATTATTATAATATTGTAGTAAACTATCGCATAGGCGAGTGGAAGAGACTTGCGGCACTCAAGTCACTGATTACGGGCTTACTGCATTAGACGATACCTTGTAAGTATTGCAACTGTTTACATAACCGCTTTTAATACTTAAAACCTAAGGTACACTCTCACTTTATCGTACTTTAACCCTTAGACTTTTAAGTTCACTTATTAGTGCTTTAAGTCTAAAAATATCCCGAAAAAGCACTGTTTAGTTTACACTTTACCGCACTCTTGATCGATGATCTTCTCTATAATTACGTAATTTAAGCATTCAACCTTAAGAGTATACAACCTTAAGAGCATACAACCTTAAGAGTGTACTGTGTATGTATATTGCAACAAGAAATTGATATAAGAATGAATAAAAGGCAAGAAAATTATATTTGGTCGTGATCGAACCTTTTATACCCATCACCATGATTCTAAAAAAAGGAAATTTTCATACTCTATAATATGGAGTGGGCGCGTGGTAGACGTGTGCGAGTTGTGATCGTATCCTTTGAAAAATTTAGGTCAATTCTAAATACTTGTACGATATCTTCATTTTCACTAAGGGGAGAATGTTTACTAGTATTATTACAAAGTTACGCAAACAGACTGATGGACAGAGGAACTGGCGGATATGTTTAGGTGCCTCCAACCGTTGTAACTGCCCACGAATTTATATACTTCACGGGTTTTAAAAACTTGTTTCTCCGTCTTATAAAGGTATTGAAGAACTGATTAAATTTTGATACTCTACAATATTGGGTAGGCATGGTCAGTTTTTTCCGGTTTTATGTACAAATGCTACAGTATCGTCCATAGAATATGCATTCAAATTTTTGTACATTTATTTGCTATAGTGTATAAGCAATGAGAAAAAAACCAATTTTTCATTCCTTTTGAAAAAGAGAGGTGTTTTTAGTCTACGTGATGCTGGTGGGTATATCCTTTGACCGATTTGGCCCATTTTCAATGGCTAATTGCGAGAACTTCCAATTTTTCTACCAAATTTGATGTCGATAACTTCATTTTTGCGACCAGGAGAATGTTTACAACAGACATTGTACAGACGGACAGACCTGCATACTTAAATCGATTCAGTGTTTGATGCTGATCAAGGATATGTATATACACGTTGCAAACGTTTTGATAAAATGAATATATCCCCCATTCTTTGGTGATGGGTATAAAAAACTGTGTTTGAATTTTAGTGAAAAAAGACCGCGAAATTTTTCCCTTATCTAATATTCAGTTTGAGAATTGAAGCAACCTCCGAGTAGCATCCAACTAGTAGTTTATTGGCTATATTTCAAGAATCTCTTGTGGCCGCTCTAATCGTTGCAAACAGAATAAAAATGTCAACGTACCTTTAGTTTATCTACGTATACTAAAAGAAAAAAATGTTGTACATACTTATCGATTAAATGACATTACAAGATGTTGCATGCTTTGCGTTTCTCCGTATAAAATATTGATAATATAATGTATAAATAACAACTTCCTGTCAAATAAAGACGATGACCAAAATATTGAATTTAATGTGCATTTTTTTTTATTCACCGCGATTTTCGAAGAATTGATGTGCATTAGATTTAATAATATAATAATAAAGTGTACCTATTATTCTGTACATCCGCCCTTCCTTCCTGTTTGACAGCAAAAAATCACACAGAAAACCGAAATTTGGTACACCTGTCGGTAACAACATAGAAGGCTAAAAACAGAAGACTAAAAATGAGGCAGACCGCAATTTTTGCATTATCTTGATGATATTTGGTACACCGACGTGTTGTAGCCCTGCGACAAAAGCTATTGAAAGTGATTTAGATCGGACCACTTTTTCGATCACCTCCCATATAACGCTTTATTTTGAAAAGCCGTTTAATGGATAAGTCTATGGTGCTGGAGGGTATTTTTCGATAAGACGTGGCCCACTAAAATGTTTTTAGTTGTTTCATTTTACAGTTATATTTAAAATCTAAATTGCGTTCTAAGTCGTTCAAGACCTTTCCTACTCAGAAAGGCATATAATGGCAATTACTAAAAGTACGTCAGATCAGTGTAAGGTGTTCAGCAAATTGGACTTTAAGCGTCAATTTATCTGCTTATCCGCCTGTCTCCCAGCCACCTCTTGACAGCCTGAGAACCACAAGCACAGAAATGCATCCCTTGCTTTTGACAGATATTTAAAGTTTGCCCCAAGGCATGTATAACTTTCTTATTTGTTTTTTTTTTTTTTTCTAAAATAAAAACAAAAAGAAACTTGCTTAGAAAAAATTGCATAATTGCGTGTTGGACTTTTTCTAGCGCCTCAATTTTTATTAATTAACAAATACAAACAAACATTCACGATGTACTTTACTAACTACACTAAGTCTATACTAAATAAGAAAGGTGAGGTTATGCAAGGCATAAAAATAAAAGTTACAATTTGTTTTAGGGCCAGTCTTCCCTTGAGCGCCAATTACTAAAATTAAAAATTAAAATTAATTAATTTAAGTTTACCTTCATGCCGATTTTTGTGCACTAGTGCAAGAAAGACTACATATGATCGGGTCACCTACTATGCTATAAATACGTTCATATGGAACTTTTCAGTATGTCTGATTATTTCTGTTTGCTCTTGGTGAGGCACTGATGCGATCTTATTGATGAAAACTTTTGCTAAGAAGTGAGGTATTTCTGTACCCTAAGAATTGAAATAAAATGTACATCATACCGAATAAATTGAACCACTACACGTGAAATAACCCAAGTTCACCTTTAGCTTTGCCAGTGGCCGGCCAAGCTATGTAATGTAACCACAAAGCGACAGCATGGTACTTTGATTGCAACTGTTATCCTGGGGGCTGCTCAACCCTAGTTTGACTTTTGAGAGCTTTTTTTTATTTAAAAAAAGCAATTTTTTTTCTAATTTTCTTCAGTTCTTATATTTCGACCACTCTTTGCGATTAGATGCCAGATCCTAAGGAGCCGTCAAAGAAATGAAGTTATTGATAGCAAAATTCGATGACGGAGCAATCTTCATCACAAGGATGCTTTTCCCGGACTATTTATCTGTCTGATTTTGTTCTCCTAAGAAAAGAAAATTGGAAGAATTGCAAGGTAATGCGCGAATACGAAAGGGCTGACCGAAATAACCAAGTCTTTACTTTTATTCGAGAAAAAAAAAAAGATAAGAAGACATTGTTATTAATTTAATCTGATCGCTCAGGAAAAAGCGAAGAAGAAAATTCCTTTATCACCTATTGTGACTTAAATCATTTGAATTTTTTTTTTTTAAATTCCTTCCACATATTTTATCATTTCCTTTGTGCCCTTGATATTTGATACGTTACATGTGTTGACATTTTGGAAATGCTTTCCTTCGCAGAAAACATTCGACATTTGCCCCTAAAGGTATGTTCTTTTTTTTTTTTTTTTTTGCTTTTCAAATGACTTGTTTAATAGTTTAAGCTTCTACTTCTGCACCCATCACCCATCACTAATAAAAAACTTAAGGTAGATTAAAATCATAGTTTCACTGGTAGACTTAATAATCACTTATACAGACATAGTTTGTAATTTTTTTTTTTTCCTTTTTTCTTTAAATTCTCTTTGATATGTTCTGTCATGCTTTTCTCTAGAAGGTAGAAGAGTTATTAATCATTAGCATGCGGTGTGGCATACAAGTGCGATAAATTTCTTTTCTGTGCTCTTGTTTCAGTACATATTCAGAATTCAATGAATAAAATTTTCTAAGAAATTTTTGGTTTTTGAAAAACATTTGTGCCTTGGCGAAGAGAATCAAACTAAGACAAACGGGCAACGGGCAAATAAATCTGTGATATATTCAATTGTGATTTAATCGAAAATTAACATTTATGATTTTTCCAATCAAATGGAAAGTTTATACCTTAATAATTGGTAAGTGAACATATTCGAATGTTGACCAAAAAAAGAAAAAATCTCAAAGAGAGCACAAAAATAGTTTACAGTGACAAATAGATGATAATTAAAAGGCCAATCTTTAAAAGGTGTGATTAAATTATTTTAATGTTTATGAGGAATAAGGAGAAATTTTGTTTTTTTTTTTGATAATGAGAATATAGTTATCAAAATTTTCGTAAAGCAATGGAAAGTGTTACTATTTATTAATGCAGAGCATAAGTAGCAGTGTAGAAGTGATCATAACTTGCAAACCCAGGTAATAATGCAGAAATATTTAAAAATCTTTTGCTGTAGAAAACTTAGTTCTTTTGTTTCAATCTCAGTAGCAATTCGTCCGTAAATATGGTACACACTCAAATATTTTCTTATGCAAGCATTTTTATAACTTGATTTCATTCGTATATTACAAATTTTGATTTTTTTTGTCCGTTAATATGGTATACATTTACAATTTTACTTAATTATAATGAATCGATATAGCCATTACATTACAAGTGACAGAATACAGTCAGTCGTCTTCGAACTTTTCTCTAAATAATGAGTGAATAGCAGTAACCTTTGCTTCTTTTTGGGTGCATTGCAGTTTGGCAATGAACTAAACGTACGCTGGTTATGAATTATATGGTTATAAACTATTTTATTTATTCTTGAGCTTGGTTCTCAAATTATGGCTTATGAGAAGGTGCACATAATTTTCTTTTTAATTTTTTTTAATTTTCGCAATTGATCTGGAATTCCATCGTTTTAATCTATCGTAATTTTAATCAAAGGCCGCAAAAAATTTCACTTTAATTTCTATAGAAGGAACAGATTTTTCTCTATATCTCCAAAAACGGCTTACACGTTGTGTAGTTATTAGATCTCGCTGACGAGAAAAAGAGAGGTATGGGATTATTCCAAGATGACACTAGATCTGTAGATTCTGTAAATGATGATCAGCAATTTAAGGCTCCTTTACAAAAGACGAAAAACAAAAGCTATAAGAAATGCCCAAAATAACCAGGCCGAGAGTATAACAATGGAAGACCGATAGAAATTATAAAACTGAGAAATGATGACCATCTAGATATTTTGCATAAGCTGTTTAATGACGACACAGGCATTCTTTTCTTTTGTTTCGTGGTATATGAAAAAGAGTTTGACAGAGTACATTATGATAAAATAATAGATACCCTGAAAGGTATTAGTATTGACGAAAAAATTTGCACTGTTGAAAACCAGCAGAAGTCCATGGTGATGTTATCACAACAAATTATATTCCTGTAAATAGAGTAGTTCGTCAAAGGTCCATTTTGTCTGCCCCTTCTTCAAGAAGCTATTCGAGCAATCCGCGCAGTCATTATCAGTAGGAAATTCATCAGCAAACTCCAAAATACTGAGGATAAACTATCCTAGTAAATAATATGCAGGATCTACAACCAATGGTCCAAGCAGTAAATGGTCAAAGTGACAACTTTGGGTGTAACCTAAATCTCAGCAAAATCAAGTTTATGATTGTAAGTCGTGCGAAAACTCCATACGCAAATGACACTTCATCACTTAATGTCCAAAGTGTAGAAAGGGTTTCCATATTACCTGATGGAAGTTAGCTTATCCCTTCAAGAAAGTGCTTTATATGGTCGGTGCTTTTGTATGGTCTAGAATCTAGAAGGATTGAGACTGAAAAGTAATACAATGAACGAACTGGAAGCCTTTGAGATGTAGTGTAGATCAGTGCTTAATTCCTGAGAAGCATAAACGCTATTGATTCGCTAATGATTCGGATTGGTCCACTTTCTCGACCAATCCCCGCATAATGCCGTCGTTATATGGAAAAAAAACAATTTTCAAAAAAATATCTCGACAAAAGTGGCTAAGCAGTATTATTTCGGCATTCTAAATTGATATGAAAACTTTGGACTGGCTGGGCCAATTTTTGAACCCCCTCTCATATAAGGAAAACTCAAAAAAGGTATAATTTTCATGATGAAAATTATCTCATAATAGTAATTTAACATAAAAAAATTAATTATATCAAATTTGAGCCAACTCGACCTATTTTTCCGATTCTACCCCATGTAAGAGGTAGAATTGATCCTTTATAAGGCAGAAAGGCCTAAATTTTAATATGTTATGATGAAAATTAAACCATATTTGACACAAAAAATGATATAAAAAGTACCTCTTTGGCACGACCATCCTAACGAAACGCAACACTTTATTTGCAAAAAGATCTAATTTTTAATATAAAGTGATCGTAAAAACAGGGTATAATTTTTTGTTCTATGGCAAAAATAAGAATTATATTAGACAATGCAGTGTAGAGTATTTAATAGGCGGCCTAGCTCATCTATAATGTTTTCACTTGCTATCATTATTAAGAAGTAAGCAATTTATGCTCGGTTGGACCGAAGAAGGAAAAGAACTAAATTGCCACACTCTATAACAATGAGTGGGCGCGGCTGCTTTTTTCTTATTTTCAAAATAAAAGTGTGGACGAAGTGAGTTAAGGCTTTCAATGATTGCCGTGGGCTCGCTATAATACTTTCATTTGTTTTTTCTGCGCTAACTTAACTAGACCTAGTTCTGTTCGCTGCTCACCAAAATTCGAGTTTGGAAATCTCTACAAAAATACGAACAGAAACCACACGTACTTGCTTTAAGATTTAATGTGTTTAGAGTTGAGACCAACTAACAAATAACCTTTCGATATTTTTGTATCGGTAAGAATGAGTTAGCGAAGGGATATTTCACATCAACTTCGATTGAAATGGCACGTGTTATGAAATACAAATATTTTGAAAGCTTGCGCCTAAAAACGCATAACATAATCACAGTAAGTCTATTCGTATCATCAAAAGTTATCCTTTATCCGTCAGCAAAACAGTTTTAGTAGAACGTCAGCCTAGTAGCAACAACTATTGACTTTAATGTTGTTAGTTTTGCATACGAATAAAAGGAATGCCATCAGTGATGCTGCTTAGAGGCAAAACTCTCTGCAAATCCCAACCTTAACTACCACCAAAAGTATGCCATTTTATGATCCATTGCAGTGTGCCGTGCGCGTTCTTTCAAAATATGTGTTTGCTTCATTTCGAGTGGGTACATATGCATGTCGGATGAATTCAAGTGCATTTGTTCCCTTCTCGATACGAATGTTACATAAAAATCGTTTGTTGTGAGTAGTTTTATTAAGTTAATGCGCGTATCTGCTCGTAACATATGCTTATATATAATGCATTAATACGTTAAAGCATGTATGTCACCAATACTAAACAAATGCCAAGAGGTTAAATACAGTTAAATGGAAATGTAAAGAAATAAAATACAAAATAAACAAAAAAGTTGGAATCAAATACGAAGTAAGAGTAAGACTAAGAAATGGCAGTGACATCAAAACGCATCAAACTCCTTTAGAATTTAAAGTTATATCGTTGCTCATGTAACGCACTCAAAGAATTGAATCGAAGTTAGTTATCAACTGGCTGGAGCTATGATTGTATTACTACCATCAAATACTATATACGCCTTTGTCTTCATTGGTGTTCGCATCAATCTATCATGTCGTGACGTCCGTCATACCTAACTCGGAATTAACGCACTCAGCCATATTTAATGTAGAATCGAGGCACTTAGCTGGTCATATTCTCCCTCTCAAAGCCTTTAATTTGATATGGAATTGTCAAGAACAAGATAATCCGCCGCTTTGTAGCGTCCGTTACTTGAAACTGAAAATATACCTGCATTGTCATCGTAACTATAGATGTACGCAAACTTTCTGTATACTTCGATATATGGAAGTGCCTGAAACGTCGTTTGGTAGTTCCATGCTGTCAGAGAAGCAAGCTAACTGAAGGCTTACAAAAAATTATATTCGACTTTGACCGACTATTTTATGCCCGCAAACTTTAGCCTGGAAAAGGTTCGAAATCAGATCGAAAGTAACTAAATTTCCTTTCTCTATAATACTAGATCAACGTGACTCATTATTTCCATTTTTGTAGAATATACAACGAATTTGTATCCTTTGTCTAGTATAATTACTGAGCAAAGATCAAGAAAACAGAGTAGTTCACGCACTGTAGGCATTTCCTTCGACCGATTTTGGGCCATTGTCCAATTTTGCTTGCGAATTTTCAAGGCGTTACTTTCATTATTTGGAATGAGCGAATGCTTGCCACGTATATCAAACAGTTTGGCAGAGCGACAGATGAACACATGGTGATGCTTAGATTCATTCCGAGTTTAATATATACATTTCTTGGGGTTTCTAAAGTTTCCTTCTGGGCTTTGCGGTGGTTTGCCAAGAAAACTGAAATTTTGATGCACTGGAAAATTGGGTGTGGCCTCTTTTTGCTAGAAAAACTGTCGGATCATCAGTGGAATATGCATATAAATTTTATTTTACGTCTGTTGTAGTTTGTAAGTAACGAACAAATAATCAAATTTTCTTTAATTTCGCAAACAGATGTAGTTCCTGTTTGCGTGATCCAGTAGGCGTGCCTTTCGACCATGTCCTTCTACCAAATTTGAAGTCGGTATCTACATTTTCGCGACGAGAAGAATGTCATCAAGAGACACTCCGTAGACACAAACACGGACAGACATGGCCTAATCAATTTAGAATATCACGCTGATCAAGCCATATATGTACTTTGCAGGCTCTCCGAAGTTGCCTTTTTCATATTTCAAACATTACGACAACAGGAGTGTACCCCAATAAAAAAAAAGTTAAATAAATTCTCGTAAATCAGTGTTGTTGGATTACTTGAATAAATCGGTAATATTTGCAAACAAAAAAAAAGATATCCTGAATATACCCAATTGTAATAATTCCTAGAAATTTTAAGGAAAGAAACGCAGTTACATTTCATTTTATGAAGAATTTACAAACGTACATGTATGTGCGCAGTTATCGTTCGTGACTGTGGTTTTATTTATAAATAATTGTAAGTACAATAAAATTTAACATTTCGTGTAAAATGCCTCTTTTGGAATGTATGAAACCGTTTCACCCTTAAATGACCACTCGCACTCAGCGGCCACAAATGTGAACGTTAACTTCATTTTGTAAATTCTTGTTGTTTCACCAATTTTTTTCACTTTTTAAATTCCTTTCAATATAAAATGGATAAAACGTACAAAATAAAAAAAGAAAAGTCAATTTTTACTTTGCATAAAAAAATCGCCCCTGATGAGATCAAATCAATTCAAAATTTGATAAGTATAATATAGTAAGTATATATGCGATATATGACATATTATATATATATATATATCATATAAGAGATGAGATGGGGAAATATTCATTTTGTCATCACTTAGAGATATATAAGATATATACTAAGATATATATACATATAGACAGATATATATACATATGATATACGATGTATACATATATATATACTGTGTGGGCTCTCTAAGTGTATTGACAAAATGAATATTCCCCCGTCTCATCGGTACTGAACACAAAAACATACTATAGCTCCACGTATAAGATCTAAGTGGGCTACATCGGTAATTTGTTTTGATCTTCTTGTATTGTTGTGATTGGTATTCGTGTGTTCTCTAGAGACCCGCATTCATTTGTAGAATTATAAATATTACGGCATAACTGTGTTTACCTCCCCTCACTTGTTAGCTGCATTGTAGCTTTATTTATATCTAATTAGTATAGGAAGTAATTGTATGGCTGCAAAGAAAGCTAATCTATAAAATATATCTCAACGTTATACAATTTATTATAAAATTGCACAATAATTTATTACGATTTTTTTTTTTTTTGAGATTATCATACAGTTTTTATATACTACTGCATTAATTTGTTTACTTTAGTACCCAAATGATAATTATTAGATATTTTATCTACTGTTACTATGCCGTGTCTAAGAGTTAATATTACGGTTGCAATCAAGTGAATGAAAAGATTTATAATTTAAAATATACCATAAATGTAGATAAGTATGATACATGATATAAACTATCAGTGAATGTAGATAAATTGTTGCCGCATCTTGCCATCAAATGGAATAAAACAAATAGGAACGCAATTCTTATTTTTATTCTCGAACACAAAAATTATATCTTGTTTCTATATAAAGGCAAATTTTTCAGGTGCATATTTATGGGAAAGCGCGCCCAAAACGCAACCTAATATACTACAAGTTTAATCCTTACATAGGGGAGTATCGAAAAATAGATGTATTATGGTCCATATTTTGTAGAGTTCATTTTTGTATGAAATTACTACAATATCATGGGTCAATTTTCATCGCCACATATTAAAACATAGATTCTTCTGTTCTGTAAAGGGTAAATTTTCGTGGAAATCCTTATTAGGCTCGGTTGCAAAAAATAGGCCGAAAAGGTCCAAATTACTATTGTGACATAATTTTCTTCATGACGCATTTAAAATTATACGTTTTTGTCGTATGAAGCTCAGTTTTCGTTATATGAGAGGGTTCAAAATTTACCCCAGCCGGCCCAACGTTTCCTTACCGATTAACAATACTACTACTTAGGCACTTTTGCTGAGAAATTTTAAAAATTACATTTTTTCCATATAACGACTTTTCAATATAGGGCATTATAGAGGGGTGGTCAAAACAATGGACCGATCCGAACCATTTTCAATAGCGTTCGTCCTTGGGCCAAAACACATCACTGTACCAAATTTCATCGAAATATCTCAAAAATTGCGATCTTGCTTGAACAAAAATCAACACGGACAGACATCAAACGGACAGACGGACAGACATATGACCGCACTAAGGTAATATAAAATAATATACCCTCTACAACAAGTGGTGGAGGATATAAAAAACTAGTGGGAGTTGCAAGAAAAAAAAAACTCAATCCTAGTTAAACACAATCTCTGTCATAAAGCACTTTAACAAATATAATAAGGGTGTTTTTTCTGTGATAAGAGCGTTCCTTTAAGGCCAAGATACATCATCCATGCATCAAATTAATTATAAAGTAAGTTGATGGAAAAATTTCTTCATAAAAAATATAAGATTATGTTATATTTTGGTAAAGACATGATGCGAATACTCGTAAAACACTTTAAAAGTAAATCTTTCCAATTTGAACTTTAAAAAATAATTATCTTATTACATAACCTCAAAGCAAGCACACAAAGAGAAGCTGAACCCGATCGTTGCTTTTGAATCACTTTTTACTTCACCGCATTAAATAGTGGACTAAATGTCTAAATATACAAATAAGATAAATTGGACTGCGGTTCATAGCAAATTAAAAGTACTGCCTTTCACCAAATTATATACTGAAGTCAACTTGATAATTGATCTCACTCTACTTTCCAATATTTTCAGCATTTATCGTGATTGTCACGATTTTTATCGTTTACTGCGTTTTCTGTGCCTTAGTGCTGGTCTTATTGAATACCGAAATCGAAATGACAACAGGGATGTTATATCCGCGTGAGTCGGAAACTAGAGAAGTGGCATCCTTAGATGGTCTATGGAATTTTGTCAAATCGGACATAACGAATTCTACGCAAGGCATGCGAGATAAATGGTATTTGGACGATCTAAGTCGTGTCCGCAAAACGATACCGATGCCAGTCCCTGCTAGTTATAATGATATTACAACAGAACATGCAATAAGAGATCACGTGGGCACAGTCTGGTATGATCGAAAGTTTTTCGTACCTATGTCATGGTCAAAAAATCAACGAGTGTGGCTGCGATTTGGAAGCGTACATTATGAAGCCTTCGTGGTGAGTATTAAAACAGCAAAAGAACGCTATACACTATAATGTACATATATGCGTCTTAGTACGTGAATGGCGAAATGGTGGTACGTCACGAAATGGGGCATTTACCTTTCGAAGCAGAGATAAGTCAATATGTGAAGTATGGTCAGGAGAATCGTATAACCGTTATGTGCGATAATGCCTTAATACAAACAACAATACCACAGGGAAAAATAACCGAGTTAGCCAGGTGAGGATAATCGTAAAGTTTGCTCGAAGCTTTCTAGAATAACTTTTTTCTCTTTCTTTTTTTTGCAGAGATGATGGAGTGTCCATAGTACAAACTTATACTTTCGATTTCTTCAATTATGCCGGCATACATCGTTCGGTACATTTGTATACCACACCTTCGACTTATATCGAAGAAATTAACTTTACCACAGATCTATCAAAGAACAACACAGGTAAATATTTTACTTAATTGGTTGGCTTACAAATTGGTTAGCTTAACATTCAAATTTACAATTGACTTTATTTTAGTCGGTTTCGTTAAACTCACTAAAGTAAAAATCGGTGGTTCTGTCGATAATGAAGCTGCCAGCAGTGATTTACACATACGCGTTCAATTACTTAATAAAGAGGGTATTATAGTGGCCAATACGACATCTAAGTCAGACATGACGACAATTTTAGAAATAAAAAACGTTAAACCTTGGTGGCCTTATCTGATGCATCATGACCCTGGTTATCTATATGAGATGGAAATATTTTTGATTGATAGCAAGACAGAAGAATTACAAGATGTGTACCGTTGTAAAGTCGGAATGCGAACTCTGAGTTGGAATAATAGCTCCTTTATGATCAATGGGAAACCAATATATTTTCGCGGATTTGGTAGACATGAGGATTCCGATGTATGTTAGCGATATTAACTTCAAAAAAAGCAAAAGAGTGACAACTTCTTTTTGCAGATAAGGGGCAAAGGTTTGGACCTGGCTTTAATGACCCGTGACTTCAATTTGCTAAAATGGATAGGCGCCAATGCTTATCGTACGTCTCATTATCCATATTCAGAAGAGTCTATGCAATTTGCCGATGAAAATGGTATTATGATTATAGATGAGTGTCCAAGTGTAGATACAGAGTAAGTGGAAACTGGCAAAAAACCGTTAAGTTTAACGCAAATCTTCGTTAGAGATCCAAAGAAGAAGAACAGATGTGTAAACACAAGGTTTATTATTTTGATTCTAACACATCTGCTGGTCCGACCGCCGGTCTGTTGGTGTTGGAACGTCTTTGTGACATAACATCGAAAGGAACTGACTGCTGATATCTGTAGTCTGTAGTCTTAGAGTCGCACTGTGGCATTGTGACTGGTTACTAGTCATAAGAGAAAACCATGTATCTTCTTGTGATAGCTTTTGTACCATTGCATTATATTTGTTATTTCGGAATAATAGTCGCAATAGAACAAGGTTACTATGTCACGCAAAATAAAAAGAAAAAAAACCTTATGACTTGTGACGTTCGTGTGACATTGCTCAGGAGAAAGCTTTTAGCTCAAAACTATATGTTAACTACATAAGTGGGTGTGATATACTTACATACACATACAATAACAAAACAGTTGAAACTGGTAAAAGTTAAATTTTAATCCGTACGAGACAGTTCAACTGATACTTTCCATATAAATCTTACTTACCCCAAGATCTCAAGGCCAATACAATTTTGTTACTTATCGTTCATATGTTTGCAGAAACTATAACCAAGCTTTGCTAGAAAAACATAAATCTGCAATGGAACAGTTAATACATCGGGATCGTAACCATGCCAGTGTGGTCATGTGGTCTATAGCAAATGAGCCACGTACCGGTCAATTGAATGCTGGATCATATTTTCAGTAAGTTCTCGAAATTTTAAAAAAGTCTCAGAAATAAATCTCAATTTTTGTATGCTCGCATTGCTTAAAGGTACGTAGCGAACTACACAAGACAATTAGACAATACCAGACCAGTAACTGCCGCCATAGCCGTAAACTCTGCCGATGATAAAGCTGTAAGGATTTATTTCTAATGCAAACATAACTTCACGTGGATATTAATTTGTTCCGTCTATTTCCTCTTAAAGGCCAGATATTTAGATATAATTAGTTTTAACCGTTACAATGGTTGGTATAGTAATCCTGGACGCCTAGATATGATTACCAAGCGCATAATAGACGAAGCTACCACTTGGCATGAAAAACATAACAAACCAGTAATTATGTCGGAATACGGAGCTGATACGGTCGAGGGTTTACATCTGGTAAAAAATATGCTTAATTAAATGCAAGAGGAGAAAAATTCTTAGGTATTACTTTCGTAGCTACCCTCCTATGTGTGGTCAGAGGAATACCAAACAGAACTATTTTCCCGCCATTTTAGAGCTTTCGACATCTTGCGTAAGAAATCCTGGTTTATCGGTGAATTCGTATGGAATTTTGCGGACTTCAAAACTGCGCAGAGTTAGTCATTGGATTTCTAAATGCACATCAGAACGTCTCTAATTTTCCAACACTTTCAGGTGTGACGCGCGTGGGTGGTAATAAGAAAGGTGTATTTACACGCAGCCGCCAACCCAAAGCTGTGGCTCATCTCTTACGCAAACGCTATTTTGCTTTGGGCCGTGAACTCGATATGTGCGATTACACACCTATTGACTTACTGGTTTACATCGCAAAGAGCAGCCAAAAAAGAGATTTTTAATTATTTATTAACAACTGCTTAAGTCCCCACGCTTTGGGATTAGGAAAGTATTTTCAGTCCGCCTAAGGTTTCAGGCGTATTCACACAAGTCATTTTTATGGCTGAATGTAAACAAGAATTTTTTTTATTTATTAAGCAAAGTCATGCGTTATGCCTAGTGGAATAAACCATAAGAGAGATTGTGTAATTTTTTATTGATTTTATTAAATTTTCATTTTTGCTACGTCTAAGTCTGCCGCAGGATTTATCATCAAATATTTGCATGTTATATAGATACACATATAAACATATATATATATATATATATATATTCTGGTTAAAGGTGAAAAGAGGCATTAATTGAACGCCATCAATCTTTCGGTCGTTTTGAAAGATTGCGCAGAACTCGCTCTAAACTTTTTTCGTTTTATTTCCGAAAATAAGGCGGTAATAGTTTGTACTATTATTGAGAAAGTTTTGTTTAAGGCCACAAAAAAAATATGGTTGAGGAATTTTAAACAGGTTCCCAATTTGTTGCGACAGACAGCACTACAAAGATGAATATCCTCCAATCAGTTAAGAATTTGATGCTGATCATGGATATATAACTCAAAAAGTCACTGCGGCTTGCTTCTGGCTATTGTACACGTTTCAACACAATACCATCCTTCAGAGATGAGTACAAAATAAAATCATTAAAATGGAGTTTAACATATCGATGATGAGTCGGCAGTCGGTTAGTCATACGATCACGACAGCTTGGCTTCTCAAGGAAGCTTCAACAAGGCCTTGTTTTCAATTAAGTTAAGTCTTCCAAGCGAAACCACCTTCATAAGCATCCAAAACCCGTACTTGATCATTCACGTCTCGATATTTACCGTTCTGAAGTGCACGCGTTTTTGCAATCATTTGATTCAATTATCTATTTCTCTATAAGATCGTAATCATTGTAGATAGGTACACACGTAAGAACGGTTGCCATAATCATACGCTTCTGTTGGTAAAAAGAGTTTCGCCTATGAGTTTCTTACAAAGTATATTGTTATGCTATTAAGTGTAAAAGGTATGTATGTAAACTTTATTGAGTGGAAAGATCAAAACGAACTTCTATCACTCCAGCCAATTATACGCAACACATAACTCTCATAAACATTTTTTTTAATTGCAGATGTCTATTGGGCGATTGGAATTATTTTTGTAACACGAATGGCTCTAGGAAATGATTGCATCATAGCTTAAGTCTTTCCTGGAAAACTTTGTAATTAATTATCAACATTTGCGGTATGAATTTATTGTGTTTGTGAGGATGCATGCAACAGCGAGAAAGACTTGAGGTAAACCCGTCGTTTATTACGTTAATTGACTCAGAATCATCTTCTGAAAAGATATAGGTCTGTCTATCCGTCCGTCTGTCTGACGTCGTTCCATGTATATTTTATGAAATCTAAAAATGGAAATTTTGGAGACATTCTGGGGAATTTTATCACATATTGGCTTAAGGATTTAGATTAAAGACAAGAGATTGGATTGGACCAATTATACGACCATTGGGCATGCAAAGTCTTAAAAGCAAAAAAGAAAAAGAAAAGAAATTTCATTTTAAATATTTCCTGACAGAAATGGATAAATAATGATATTTAGCAAGTGAATGAGAGATGTTTTGATCGGGTAGAAGTTCTCTGCAGTTGCCCCAATATTTTCGCCAAAAATAGACTTCTTTATAACAACATGTCCTAATTTTCAGCTTTTTATATTCAAAATTGGCGTAAAACACATATGTATAGTATAGTAATGGACTAGTTTTGATTATATAGGTCTGTTTTTCGAATCACTTTTGTGGTAACGGAATATTTACCATATGATAGTTATAATGTTTAATTTTCAATCTTTTTAACTTGGTTTTCTCTAACGACACTGACCACGCTACAGAGTTGTTAACTATTACATATCATCATCAATATTATTGGAATGATTTCAAAATGATTTAAATTTCCATAAAGAGAAATAAATGTTCCTTTGATTGAAAAATTAGAATTTATCTCTTAGCTGAAAATAAAAGCAACTCTATTACCAGATGTAATTGCATGATAACGTGATATTGCTAATATTGGATCGTAAGTAGTCGATCCCACCTAAATAAATAAATAACTGAATATGAAGCTACAGAGAGTTTTGACGTTTAATTCGGAATGACGCTTCGCAAAGAGCTGAGCAAAGGTGCTCGCGTTACAATTACCTTACGCGGCTCCATATAAAATAAATACAGATTTTTCCATTTACTATATGAACGCCCTTGAATAGAATCACTACCTGAAACAAGTTACCAAGTATCTCAATATTGCCTAACCCAAGTTATACTAAACCTTTCATGAGTTGTTCATGTACCGTCTTTCAATGTTATTGGTTAACCTCGTGCCTCTTCCGATTAACACAGCAAAGCAAACACCTGCACTCGGCATAAACTCTTAATTACAAGTTTGAAAATTTTGCGACCTAACAGCGAACCGATACGCCTACCGTTAACACATGTATTTCTCATGCGAATATCGAAGATTCTCCGCGAAAGATCCACATGTAGAGTAGTTATGCTCTCTTAATACTTGCAGGTAAAATATTTTTGAATTTCGATTTTATTTTTTTTTTTTATTTATTTATTTACAATTAGTTCAACTTGCTTACAAACATTTCATGATCGCGTAAGAGCAAATGTAGAATTGACAGAGCAAAACGTAAAAAAAGTTAATAGTTGTCTCTACATTGGTCAAACCTCCGCTTCTTAGGTAATGGAAGAGCTAATAGCAGCAATCTATTTTCATACATTGGCGAAGAGACTATCGGATCCCATTCTAAATTCCTCAAACCGCAGGGATTGCATCTGAACTGATTCTATTCCAACAACGTAAATTCTAAAGGAAGGAGACCATACAAGAGGGCCATACTCCCGTATTGGCCTCCCTAAAGTTAAGTATAATCGTTTTGTAACATGAGAATCGTCGAATTCTACGGACGACCTTTTGATAAAGCCATGAGAAATCCTTGCTCCATATGTAAATTAAAACGTAATCTATGGTCAAATATCACCACCAAGTCGAACAATAAGTCTACATTTTCCAATTTCCAAATCCACATCTCTTTAGGTTGAACTCCCTGAAGTTAAACAAGCGCCATGCAGTCTAATTGCAAGGTTGTAGGCCAAATGAGTGTGTTCTCTCATTGAAAGAAGAGAACAGATATCATCGGCATACATTATTGGATAACGGGACTTAATCACCGATGGAAGATCAATGATATAATATTTAAAGTTAGTTTAAAACTTTACGTAAACTTTTTTCTTTTATAGAAGACATGTCACATGTCACTCAGTTCGTAGGACAACATAAAGATGTCGCCTCTCGTGACGAATCTATATGATTTATTCATATGATAGATAATACCGCCCGTCAAACTATATATGTCAAAATTTTATAGAATTCCGCCCATTAGTTTTCAATTTATAGTCGTTTGAGTGACACTACTTTTGTTTGTTGTAGCGCCACTAAAACAACTTTCATACGTAACTTACATCTGTATGTGACTTTACGACCTTATTGAGCGATGTGCTATATATATGCATACATATTGAACCAAAGTTCTAATTTTGCTGATTTTTAAATTTCGTCGAGGGATAGCGAACAGCTAAATCGGCTCCGCCATTCACTTTTGTTAAAAATTATCCCCAATTGTTCGACGAAAAAGAGTGTGCATAAAAGTTATTATCCTTTTTTTCTTCTTGTAGCCCGCAAAGGATATAGAAATTCAATCTTGCTCCCCTCTTTAATGCTGAGAACATTTCCGATGGCAGACTTCACTTTTTCCCCGCTTAGTAATTTCACTAAAATAGTTTGGATCACAATAATGCCTTCACTTTTAATAAAAAATCCAAAATGGTTTAACTATTTGAACAACGCATACAACCAACAATGAATAGATATAATAGAAGTAGATAGATATTCATAGATATCAAATGTATAGATATCTGTAGATAACATTAGATATCAACTATGTATTTAGATATAGATATCTATGTATAAATATATCTTTATCTTCATCGGTAGATATTTACATGTAGATATCTGCGGATACAATTGTATCTGTACAATAGATATCACAATTCAAAGCAATAACTTTAGATAAATTTGTAGATACAATTGTATCTATAAAATATAATGCGGTAGATGATATAAAAATCTATCTGTAGTTGTTGTTTTGAATAATAAACAAATATGGCAACAATGTTACGCGAATATAGGATAAAAGCTTTTCCATGACAACAAACTTTTCAAAGTAACAAAGATTACCACTCGCTGTTTGGAAAACAGCTTGATAAGCTCCTCATTACATTCATGCTCTAGTGTATAATTATGGGAAAAATTGCAGATAAATTCAAATTTTCGATGTTTCGAAAGTAAACAAAATTTGCATTCAAAAAAGCAAAGTATTACAACATATGCTTTCTAACGTAAACAAAACCTCATTTATATGCAAAAAAAATTTCTTATGTAGTAATATGAAGAAAGAAGAAAAAAAAAAAAAAAGAGTAAAAAGCGCGCCTTTCAGACACAAACAGCATTTTTAATGGTGCTTTCGTTGCGAATCAGTTGGTCGTGGTTAATGGCAGTGTACGGTCGGTCGTTGTATTGACACATAGAAAAAGGTTAATAAAAGTTCCGGTGAAGACGGTATGAGTGCGTAGGTATGCGTGTCTGTGCTTGTTAAGCGTGGCTTTGAGTACAACATAATTGATTTTATTTGTTGATTTTATAAAAAAGTGAAATAAATATTTGAAATAATAGTTAAATTAAAATAATTAACAAAAGGGCAAAAACCGTTTCGCTCGTGACCATCGTTGAACGTAAAATATTTTTTTGAATAATTTCTTTCATTTTTTACAATTTCCAAGCACAGGTAATTATTGAATTTTCTATTTTATGATTTTAATTCTTTCTCTCTATATGTATAAATATATGTATATATATACATATATATATTTTCACATAGTTCTCAAAGTCACAGTTTAACTTTGTTGTCGATGTTTTTCTTTGGCTTTTTTTTTGTTTTTTTTTTTGCAGTTCTATAGCATGTAGTGGTAGTAGTGGTAGTGGTCATTGTCAGATTTTAGGGTCAAATATATATCACGTTATTTAAAATTAATAGCGAAGTAGTCGCCGGACGTCCATTCAAAATATTCTTTTTCTTCAGTAACATAATGGTGAACATATCCAGATCCGAAACCAAGGAAAAAGGAAATACCGAATCTCGATTAGAAAGAAATTTTATTTACTACCGCCTTAGTGTGGATGCAATATTTAACTTCCTGCAACTAACTAAATTACTCGAAGGCCTTTGTAACTTAGCCTCACTTGCTTACATTTTCATTTTTCTATATGCATGTTATATGTAACCCAATTAGAAGGTTAATAGGGTCGAATAATAATAATACATATATGGTGTTTATGGTAAAATAATTGTAACAATAAACTAGGCTCATTCGCGGATGAATTTAGTTAAACATAAAAGAAAGAAATGAAAAGAAAATGCGGAAGCATCAGCATTTTCTTTAAAACGAAACGAAACTCAGAAAACAAACAGCACTTGGAGCATATTTTGAAAGCCCATCAGTTATGTATGGAAGCGAAATCTGCTTCGGAGAGTTGTAGCAAAGACAGACAACAAAAACGTATCAATTAATATGATAGCTCTTCGCGGTCGAAGTGAAATACAGACTGAATTTAAATATTTTTCTTTAGTTATTTTTTAAAATTTTCAATCATTTGACATAATCGCATTAACAAGGAAACTCGTTATCTATAAATCACGACATGCAATAAAGAATCTAAAGATCTGAGTAGCATTTCCCAATTATTAAAGATGTTAACCCACTGATCACCATTTGTGAATATTCGATACGAGAAGCAATATTGGTCGACCGCAATTAACAGAGTACTAAACAACTTTTGTATATTGTGTAGTGTAAGAAGAAGTAAAAACAACATAGATGGGGACGGCGCACCGTTAAATACCTTACACCATCCTGTAGTTATTCATATAAGGACTTTTCTCAATAAGGCTTTATATTGGAAGTGGTTAAAAAAGCGGTCAGATCGGAATCATTTTGAATAGCGTGCATCCTGGGGTCAAAACACGTCACTGTACCAAATTTCATTAAAATATCTCAAAAATTGCCACCTGTAACTTGAACACAAATTAACATGGACAGACATCAGACGAACAGACAGGCCCTGGTCAATTCAGATTATGATTCTGAATCGATCGACATAATAAAAATTGGATTTATCTTAAGCTCTTTTCGTGTTACATACGCCCGCATTAACTTAATACACCCTATACCACAAGCAATGTAGGGGTATAAATATTGAGCCAGGCCTTAGCAATAAAAATCCATTCATTTTTAATCGCTTCAGTTATAAAAACTGTGAAACTTGAAACTTAAAATTTCTTTTAAGCAAATTTGCAAAAAAAACCCACACCCGAACACTCTATTGTATATAATACTTCGACATTTATATTCATAAACGTCATCTAATGTTATCATCTATTTTAAGTTAACATCAAAACCTTCTTTAAATATTCTTAGAAAATAAATTTTAAACAGGTTTAAAGAAGAAACCTGAAGAATATATATATATATGTATATATATACAGATAAAGAAGAATGTACACAATTTCTCATGAATCGCACGATCTTTCTTATCACAGAGAGGTTCTACAAATTTTTTGTTTTACGAAACATATCGATTTTTTACTCTTGGCATTAACTCACTTTCGGATTGCAATGAAATCTCCATCCATTCATCCTTTTGGAAGTTACGCAAGAGACATAAGTTTGACTTTATTTTTTAGCTTTTTTGGAGTGAGCACGCAATTAGATCTTAGCTAAGCACGTGTTATTATGTTATTTTTTAATTATTCGACTTGGATCGTAATGTACGGCAAGTTAGTACTTGCGGACACGGCTCACCACTAAATATCTTACATCGTTTTACTTAAAGCAGCTATTCATCAAAGGACTTATCAAATGAAGGCGTTATACGGTAAATAGGCGAAAAAGTGGTCCGATCGTAACCACTTTCAATAGCGTTAGTCTTCGGATTCAAAACCTGTCAAAATACCTCAAAAGTTGCGGAACACAATAAAACAAGAGGGACGGACAAGCTTAGATCGATTTAAAAAATGATTTTAAATGGATCGGTATAATAAAACGTGGGTTTATCTCAAGCCCTTTCTTGTACTCAGGTGTTCTTCCATAGCTCTCTTCTTTCAGCTTTCTCTCTCATATAACCGTTCCTATAGAAACTGAACTATTATATAATAAAATGGTCTAATTGTCAGTTTTTTATCAGTAATATTCAAAGAAAAAAAGATTATAGTCGAGCGAACCATTAAATACCCTACACAATATTGTTTAATACAATCCTTATTTTATTCTACTCTACAAAGGATCAATTTTCGTGAAAATCTTTATTAGGTGAGGATCCAAAAAATAGATCGTGATAGTTAAAATTTGGTACAATTAATTTTTTATGTTAAATTACTATTATGATATAACTTTCATCATGAAAATCGTACCTTTTCGTCATTTGAACTTCAGAGAGTGAATTCAAAAATTGCCTCAGCCGGTCCAAAATTTTCATACCAATTTAAAATGCCGAAATAATAGTACTTAGCCACTTTTGCCGAGAAATTTTGAAAATGCAATTTTTTTCCATATAACGACTTCTTTGAATAGGATGTTATGTGGGGAGTGGACGAAAAAGTGGAGCGATCCAAATCATTTTCAATGGCGTTCACCCTTGGGTCGAAACACATCAGTGTACCAAATTTCATTGAAATATCCCAAAAATTGCGACCCGCACCTTAAACACCAGTTTCGTATGGACAGACGTTTAGGCAGACTTAGATCAATTCTGATTATGATTCTGAATCGACCGATATGATAAAAGGTGGATCAATTTAGATACGTCCTTACTAACTTAACGTACGCTGTACCGCAAGTGGTGTAGGGTATGAAGATATAAAAATATAATAAATAGAAAAATATGACAACAGAGTTCTTTAAACTATAAAGTATGTAAACACACACTTTCTGAACAAATCGTCTCTAATTGGTTTCAGAATCTGACGCATCAAACATATCGTTATACATTTACACAAATCACTATTTCTTGAATGAAACTAATTGTAATGATGAGTTGAATACATCTTCACCTACTTTGAGAACATCTGGTTCTTCAAAATTGAACTATTTCTCTCTCTACTAACAGCTCTTTGAAATCAGATATTCATGACACGATTTCCGATTTTTTCCTCGTTTTTAGGGGCGGCGAAATCCGTAACGTGAATATAGCGATAACGAAATTTGGATTCCTTAAGATAGTATAAAACGGTTTCAGTTTTGTGGTAACAAATTGCTTTACCAACCTTCTCGCTTTTCGCATCTGATTTCACCAGTAAAAAGAATTTCGCCTATGTATTAAGGCTGTTAGGTGTAGAGTAGACGTCGCCACTAAAAGCGGTGAAAAACATGTTTTTTTTTTTTATCATATCAGAAGTAGTAAATAAAATTAAGGTAAGAAACCTGTTGCAACCTGAGTTGCTATTGTACACATGGGTTGCTACGTGGCATATAAATGTCAGTGATATTAGCTAAGTGTCACAAAAAACTCAATTCAATTCAATTCTTATTGAGATAATTATTAAGGTTAGTGCATCTGACCATGATTGGTCACGAAAGAAATATGTTTAAATAACTTGCGTAAATGTAATTTAAACACGAGTCAATCGATGTCTAAATGGTTCAATGTCAGTAAATTAAAAAGTTATAAGTTATAAAGAAGGCTTTATAATATTTATTGAAACCTTCTTCTTTATCTATGTTTTTTAAAAATTCCTAAATGTTATGTAAGAACAAAAATGCTACCTTTTAATTATTTAATATTTTGAAAATCTTGCAAAAATCAATGAAAAAAAAGCACTGTCACATACGCAACACGAACTCCCCGACGGGGAATTGAACCCCGGTCTCCCGCGTGACAGGCGGGGATACTAACCACTATACTATCGAGGACAGTTGAAGAAATTTGTATATTTTTAATTATAAACCTACACATCTAGAAAATATACTAAACAAGTTAATTAGAAAACAAAATTATTTGTACAACATAACATATTTTCATTTATATACGTATATATAAAATATGGTAAGAGGAGACATAAGACAACTAAACAGCAAAAAAAATTTGAAAATGATAACATTTACATTAATTTCGAGCTAACTTAATTGAATATTACAATGTTAAAAAGAGTGTTATACAGGTATAAATCAACATTATGCTAATCATAATTATTGAACTAATTTCAAAACGAGCGAACCGAATATGTCGTCAGTCTTGTGCATAGATCAGAAGGTTTGGTAATTAACACATAAATTGTGAGTAGTAAAATAAAATTTCTTGAAGTTCTCAACGAGTTGGTTTTTACTTTGAAAACCATTCAAAATCAAAAAAAATTTGAAAAATCTCCCCGACGGGGAATTGAACCCCGGTCTCCCGCGTGACAGGCGGGGATACTAACCACTATACTATCGAGGACTATGACAAGACGTCGCGTTTTAGGAGATATAAGTTGAAAAACATTTTAGGTCTAATATTGAACTTATATTCGTATATATATATATATATATGCGTACACCACAGCACCAACATTATGTTCCTGTTATCTTTTTATAGTTTATATCAATTTTTTTAAAAACACCTGTGTAAATATTTCTAACAATACCTTACTATCATTACATATAAAAGGACTTAAAATGTTTGACGCGTTGTGCAAACTCGTTCAGTCGCCTAATCTTTAGAATATTGAGAAATAAAACACAGAATTTTTCAATAATAAACGATTGCTCTTACATACGATAAGCCTGCATATAGCTATACCGCTTTTACATGTGATAAGCAAGCATATATATATTTCGCATGCGACAAGTTTATGCTTACGCGTATACTTAACTCTAATGACCGATATGTTAATTGAATATCGACCAGAGGCAAGCGTGCCAGCCGAAAACACGAGATTAAATTGACCTTAACGGGGAGGCCTTTGGGGTGGAAGAGGAATTTGCGATAAAAGCTTTCCGACCTACGCTAACGAAAACATGTAAATAAGAAACAACGCCTACAAAATAACCACAATTGATTTTCAATTCAACAAAAAAAATGAAGGGAAAAAAAGAATTTAGTAATTAAACGAATAAGCAAATAAGCGGGTAAAACGAGGAGTCCACTAGATAAATAAACAGGCAGAGACCGACCAGGCGTTTGTGTAAATGAACTAAAACTCGATCCAACAAACAGAAAACAATTACTTCGTTACATATATATATTGGTTTAGTTTTAGCTTTTAGATTAGCATGAATTTTCCATTCAAGAAATTAGTTTTCGTTTTAGCGGCCTTTGAGAAGCATTCCATTTACGCGCTACTAGAATTTTAATTTTATTATTCTTTTGGTTTTTGTTTTATTTTAATTTTCCTTTACGCATAATAATATGCGTTTAATTATAAAATGTCGTACCAGCGAAATATGCGGTAAGAATATATTGACATACATTTTCAAAATTACTGTTAAAATTAAAAAACAAAATAAATTTGTTGCCTACAAAAGTAGAAATTAATTTGAAATAAATTTTCACTTTAAAAAGAAATACTTCAACATTAACGGTGACATTCAGTAAGTGATCAACGTTTCACTAAGCCATTTTTAAAAAAACCTTTTATGCTTCGTACTGAAGTTATATAAAAACTCTTTAAATTGTGTAAAATTGTATTAGTTGTTAAACTTTAAGGCATAAGATAAGTGTTGTGCGATCAATAATTGGATGTAAGTAAAATTAAGATTTTCGACTGCCATTTTGTGTATTGAGGATATCAGTGGAAAAAAATTTCCATATCGTTAAAATTGAGACCATCTTCGATATTAAACAGCGAACAGCTGAAAGCGCTCCAGGCTTGATTAGCCAGATTGATCAGCGACAGTTAAAAAATGGACAGACGAGAACTAGTTTAAACAAAAAGAATGACATATACATCTTCTAAACATATCCTTAAGTATTTTAGCAACCATGTTTTTCTAAAATTCACTGTGTCGCATCCTTTTGCATTTTCTAGACATTTTTGTCTACAATTCTAATCTGCCGCGATGAATTATTGCAGTGACTTTCTTAACTTGACACATCCAACCGTTCGCCCTAGATTACAGAGCAACTGCATTGGAGACGCGATGCTTCTCTTAGGCTGTTTAGGACGGATGGACAGCCAAGCTTCTTTTCTGCTTGCGGTTATCAAAATGGATTAACACTTTGACCCCATCTCCCTTCTTATAGATGGCAACTTGAAATGAAATTTGGTTCTTAAACGTCACGTTTCACTCAAGTGCAGCTTCGGGGTATTCAAACGTCCCATATTCCGAAAAGTCTGAATCCTTGACAAGATATTTTCTACTACTCCAAAAATAGAAGAGACGTAGGTGAATATCAGACCCCAAAACAAAAGTAAGTAATTTAGAAATTTTTCGTCGAGTATCAACGCTGATCTTCTAAAACAAAAGAAAAAAAAAATCAAAAAATTTTGGTGTAAATGTTGTTTAAAAAAAAATATAGCATATTTATATGAAATCGCGATTTATTAAAATACATACGGCAGCAGAACAACAACAATATATTATTAATGAAAAATTTAAATGTTTCCCCCACGTGCTTGTGCTAACTATAATTGGACTTGTGCGTTCTTATGCTGATGCTGCTTTATTCTGCGGATTTTAACAAATAACATTTTAAGCTCAAGTTTCAAGATCTCAGGAAAATATTGAAACATAAATTAACAATCACAATTTTTTGGTACAGTAACCGGGGGGTCCAGGACTCACCTAATCTGTTAACTTAAGCTTAAGGAACAAATAAAGCATGCATTTACATCTATAGACCTATAGCATCGCAGATACATATTTCATTCTATAGAAAAATATAATGTGACGTGCTTCCACGCTTATTAATTTCACCAACATTTATATATACTGACATTTATTTTCAAACGACATTATGTTTATTATGAGCTTTATTATGAAAAAAAAAATAAGAAATTTATCACATTTTTATGTCAATTTTCTACAAAAAACATGAAAAAAAGCCTTTCCCATACCGGGAATCGAACCCGGGCCTTCTGGGTGAAAGCCAGATATCCTAGCCACTAGACCATATGGGATATATGTGAACCAACGTAATATAACCTATTAAATTCATGTCGGTAACATATCTATTATAAAATACATAAAAATAAACAATTGTTCACATTTTGCAAGGTATTACTACATATATTTTTTATAAAAAGTATGTTTTTCCTAAAAATTTATTTGGTTTTGTAAAATATTTTGTGCACGTATGTGAGTCAGCGTGATACCATATTGGGTTGGGCTAGTGCATTTACTTAATGAAACAAAATAGTTTTCTGTAAATTTCACTTTTTCAAAAGGTTAGACATTTTGATGTATTCTACTAGCCGACAAGCTATTTGAGAGTTATATTAATGCATAAAGATAAATTATACATTAGGACGAGAACTATACCTGATTTGATTAACACGCAAAATTCTTTACTACCGGCCTGTTTCCTATTAAAAAATTCACTTCCAGCGTATTGGAAAGCTTTAATTAATGTCTTTTTATAAACCTTCAAAATAACAAAAATTATTTGTTTTGATTCATCAATTCTGTGATAAATACTTTAGGAATTTTCAAGTAAGCTTTAAAAAATTTAAAAAAAATATTGCTCTTGGGAATTCAGTATATCAATATTTGGTTTTATAAAAATTTGTTAAACTAAATAA
The DNA here is from genome assembly GCA_001077435.1 of Glossina morsitans morsitans. NCBI lineage: Eukaryota > Metazoa > Arthropoda > Insecta > Diptera > Glossinidae > Glossina > Glossina morsitans. Next base: position 44,707 of record CCAG010005343.1, read on the forward strand.
AAATACGTTACCGCAGTTCCCCTTTTTAAAATCCCCACATTAACTGTCATGTGTTGCAATGTGCTCTTCTTCCTCTTCTACCACTTATAAATAATTTTTATCGCTTTCATTTTCATTCAACTTTTCAGCTTTCATTCGATGCATTCGATTGTCCGTATTTGCCAAAACTTACAACTTTTGATCAGCAAACCCTGATATCTTACTGAGGCATCTGGTTTTGTGTTTATGCAGGCATAAAATTGAAAACGTTTATGTGTAAAATCTTACAAATATACAGTCTTAAGTCAAATCACCTGAGCGTAGTTAAGGTTGAAAAAGAGTTTTTACGGCTTCTTCAAAGAGCAGCCATGTTTCTAGGCCATTTACACACAGAGCATTTTTCTTCAGGCTCTACAATTAACTCCTAAACAAATGGTTTCCGCGGTGCGCTACAATAACCTAAAATGTAATAATTTGTGATTGATTCAAAAAAAAGCTTACTGCAATTAAGACGTTAAATAAACACTTCCCATAATGGTTTTACAACATTCGTGCAAGAAAATAGACAAATGCGAAGTTCATACGTCATACTTCATATTTATCAGAATAAATTAATAAATCTTCCCGCTGAGTATCTTGTATTTGCAATTTGAAATGGCAAGCAATTGTTCTTATTATATACATCATTTTTACATTTACTTTACATAATTCATAAACATTTTAAACATTATATAATTAGGGATAACTAACGTAACTGCCTGTAAGAACAAGAAATTTTTCCAACGTTTAAGAAATTTTGCCAACTTTTAAGAAATTTTTCCAACTTTTAAGAAATTTTGCCAACTTTTAAGAAATTTTTCCAGCTTTTAAGAAATTTTGCCTTACTATTGACTTCCAGACAACTAAATAGAGTTTGGCTTAATCGATTTTAAGAAGACATGCATATGTGTTTCAAATTCCGTTTGATGTTTTCATTACCTGACCCACTCTATAAATTTTTTTTTTTGTATACGTTCTTTACGCACAACAGGTTGGCATAAAAATCTAATCTACTTACGCTCCATAGATAAATCACAATAAATTGTTGGTAAATCAACAAACTAGATAAGCAGAGAACTTGATTAACCCATTAAGGGACAAAAGAAAATTACTTGTGAATATTGTGTAAGAATTAAAGGAAGAGTGTTACAAAAGAAAATTGCCAAAACGAAAAACCCGTTCCAAAGGGCACACGCTTAAATTGTGGCACTGAAACAAAAGAAAAACACTTTATCTGATCTTTATACATTGCAACGAACTTAAGCTGCATTTATTTTATGAGAAAAAAATAAGTAAAATTGCCTGTGCTATAGCTTTGACAATCAATCCATATCGCCTACAATAGTCAAAGGCCTTACGTCTAAATGGTGTGCAAACATCAACAATCTACAGATTTCGATAATGGGTTAAAGAGAGCAGCATTGGCGTACTTGAGTTCATGCTAAACGAAACGGTTGATTTAATTAAATCGCGGTTGAGTAATTGAGTAGTTCGCATCCTCGCATTGAAAACAGTGGAAAAAAGCAAACGCGCAGTGATTCATTTGATGGGCTGGAAAATACCTAAACGAATTAAATGTTTGTGTACAAAGCTGTGAAATGTATAAAAAAAAATTTAACACCGTACAGCAAATTGTAAACAGAGCAACAAGCTTGGAAGCCGAAAGAAAATTTAGTGCAAACTTCATTTAAGCGCATGATGGTTTAGGCGTAGTTAAAAAAGAAAAACAACAACCAGTACTCAGCTGTTTTGTCATGTTTTTTTTATCAAGGTGACCAGAAGTACAATTTTTTGTGAAAATTCTGCATTGCCTGCACTCCTTTTTTGCCTTGTGAAAAAAAAAATATAAATAAAGGAGGTTCATGGCTAAAAGATAAAAAGTTTTTAGTTTTTCTGATCCCCTAAACTTGTGCACGTTCTCTTGAATTTTATCCTCACTTTCCGTAATACATTACAGTACTTTTTACTTAAAACCTTCGCACTGCTTACTTTAAAGTATGTACAGTTTACTGATAATTAAAAATCCAGACTGTCCTCGTCTCTCAACTCAATATGGATAGTAGTTTGACACGAAGCTTATTAAATTTATATATTCGTTACTTTTGATAATCATGAATTTTCATGATTCATATTCAACAGCAATTAAATGTTCGTCTGGCAAATCTGCTAAGGATCTATTTTTCATTTAACACTTATCCAAATCTGCTAGCTGATGGTTTAAAATAATGTGCTTTTAAAAATTCATCATTGCCGTTTAAGGGAGTTGTGTGCCAAATATGCTTATTATTGGTAATACAATTCAATGAATTGCTGCTGTGCTACAAAGCCTTGAAACCTTTTTGTTAAAATTCACACTGTTCAAGAACCTAAAACAGCATTTCCAAGGAGATTTCCACGTAGACATTTGGGCCCATTGAAAATGTCCTTAATATCAAAATTGCTTCCATACAACATAAAGCCTATTAAGCTAAGGGGATTTTTCAAATCTGCACTTAATTTGAGCAACACATATAAACTTGCAAAAGCCTTTTAAAGGTGAATATTTCTTTAGGTGCGAGAAAGACGAATAAAACAAAAATTCCAAATCTCGCCACGCCCCATTAAAATATTTGATAAATTGCAAGAGTTGCATTCGATCGGTCGAGAATATTTTTATACATTAAGAAAATTCTGGTAAAACTTCGTTGGAAGTTTTTGCTCAAAAATGTTTTGGTGGAAGCATTTTTCTTAAAGTATTCTAAGCGGACAGCAGCTAAGTTGAAACTCGATCAATAGATATAAATCAAATGATGATCAAATACGATTCTCTTAGCATAATAAACTTATGTTGGAATATAAAATTCTGCGTTAAAGAACAAAAATGTTTATTTAAGGTTGTCTTCATTATTAAGTGACTACTCAGTTAAATAAAAAGTACTGTTTTTGAAAGTTGCGTAAAGATGAATTATAAAATATTTGTGCATAAATATGTTACTATACATGTGTTTTCTCTGATTTAATTTTCCCATTTAATTTTGTTTTGGTTTTCTTTGTATAAACTGCTTGGAATTTGTTATTCTGTTTATCTTTGCTGTGCTTTGTTCTTTTTGTCATCATTATTGTTATCGGCGTTATATCTTGTTCTCTCACATATACAATAAAAGTACTTTTTTTCTTTTCCATTTCGTTCCGCTCGATGTTCTTTACACAAACCATGAACATCAACCAACTGAAACGTAATGTAAGTATTGAATGGGAAAAGTGCACAACACGAAATAATGTACATATAATACTTGGTCGAAATAGTTTACTTACACTATTATTTTGAAATTATCGTTAAGCGAATATTTTGAAATATTTCTATTTATCCGGGGAGTAGTCATGTTTGAAAAATTTTGCTTATTAACGAAAACGACTCAATACAAAACCGAAAGCGAACTTTTAGCTACGTGATTATCCCTCTGGCTGTTAAATTGGTTAAAGGATGTCGTAAGGATTAACATAGAATGTCATTTGTAAGGGAATTTTTAATCGTAATTTATATTCATGTTACATTCATGTTAGAAATAAGAAGAAAAGTGGGGCTGATGAGTCCTGATTCAATTAACCTTTTCGGAAAAATCATGTTTTTTTTTTTTTACTTATAAATACAAATTTCAGCTACGTCGAAGATTCATTTAAATTATTGAAGGCTTAACGTAGGCTTACAATTGAAGTAAAAACGATTTTAGGACTACGAAAATGTACATGTACATATTAAAGATGAAAAACGTGAACATCATTGATTAGCCATTCCGGATGGGAGTGTTCATAAGCAATAATGTATGATGAATTTCTTCATCAACTTAGTTGGCAACCCACCAACGATTATTTTGAACAAATGCAAGAAGAATTTTTTGAGTCACTGTATTAGCATTCTCGTTGAATATAAGTTTTTGAAAAACAAATTAAACTATTTTCGTAATGTAATGTCCGTATTAATATGGGTCAGGAGGATAATATTTCTGTGTTAATTAATATGAGTTACGTCAGAGTTAGAGTCATATTATGAAACTAGATTCAGACGTCGACAGTGTTTAATAATAATAAGAATATTATCTAATACTTAATATGTTCCTATGATTTTTTCCCCTTCTGAAGATCAGACCATACAAATTCACGAATATTTTTGCATTCCTTCTCCTTTAAAGGCTCGTAGTATAATACTTCCGTAGTCAATCTCTGCAGGGCGATTAATTCGCTCTGCCAAAGGTTGGAAGTTTTTCATTTTCTTTTAATACCCATACCAACTCGGTTTTCTAATACTTGCCCTTCTATTCGAGCTTCGTTTTCAGTTACTCAAGTCAAATACCACATTGCACATTAAATCTTCCAATTTTCTTAAAGAAATGATTGCAGACATGGTCAGTTCCTGGGGAGGATACCCAATATGAGCCAGTTAGCCATATATACATGAAACATTGTGAAGCGCCTGCCTTCTTTTAAATTTTTTCATTAGACCTTAAATGCTGAGTTTTCGGGTATTGCGTGTTTCGGTTTTTTCCGACAAAATCCGAATAAACGAACATCCCTTATAAAGCAAATGAAAAGCGAATGCGCAAACTTCTTATTATTCAATTATTTTAAATTTTTTTTGTTTGTACGGGATAAATTTTGCTGTACAAATAGTGCAGTATGAGTGGAGCAAATTCGAGTTGGGGTCTAAGTTAAAATGGCTAAGGTAAACCAATTATGCCTATTCAGCAAATCCACGTTCTTCACACTGTCGTTAGTTAAGGTTAATCCCCGACATTATGGATTACATCTTATGAAAATTTTTGGAAAGACATTTTTTTTTTTTTGAATTTTAATAAAATTTTCTAAAATAGACAAGGTCAGTAAAGGTTCTCTTTATTTTCTTCTTTAACAATTCCAGCCTTTTCGTTGATTGTCATGGTTTTTATCGGCTACTGCATTTTCTATGCCTTAGCACTGGTATTATTGAATAGAGATATCGTAACGACAACGGGGATGTTATATCCGCGTGAATCCGAAACTAGAGAAGTGAGATCCTTAGATGGCCTATGGAATTTTGTCAAATCGGACATAACGAATCCTACGCAAGGCATGCGAGATAAATGGTATTTGGACGATCTAAGTCGTGTCCGCAAAACGATACCGATGCCAGTCCCAGCTAGTTATAATGATATTACAACAGAACATGCAATAAGAGATCACGTGGGCACAGTATGGTATGATCGAAAGTTCTTCGTACCTATGTCATGGTCAAAAAATCAAAGAGTGTGGCTTCGATTTGGTAGCGTACATTATGAAGCCTTCGTGGTGAGTATCAAAACAGCAAAAGGGTGCTATACACTATAATGTACATATATGCGTCTTAGTACGTGAATGGCGAAATGGTGGTACGTCACGAAATGGGGCATTTACCTTTCGAAGCAGAGATAAGTCAATATGTGAAGTATGGTCAGGAGAATCGTATAACCGTTATGTGCGATAATGCCTTAATACAAACAACAATACCTCAGGGAAAAATAACCGAGTTAGCCAGGTGAGGATAATCGTAGAGTTTGCTCGACGTTTTCTAGAATAACTTTTTTCTTTTTCTTTTTTTTTTGCAGAGATGATGGAGTGTCCATAGTACAAACTTATACTTTCGATTTCTTCAATTATGCCGGCATACATCGTTCGGTACATTTGTATACCACACCTTCGACTTATATCGAAGAAATTAACTTTACCACAGATCTATCAAAGAACAACACAGGTAAATATTTTACTTAATTTTTTACAAATTGGTTAGCTTAACATTCAAATTTACAATTGACTTTATTTTAGTCGGTTTCGTTAAACTCACTAAAGTAAAAATCGGTGGTTCTGTCGATAATGAAGCTGCCAGCAGTGATTTACACATACGCGTTCAATTACTTAATAAAGAGGGTATTATAGTGGCCAATACGACATCTAAGTCAGACATGACGACAATTTTAGAAATAAAAAACGTTAAACCTTGGTGGCCTTATCTGATGCATCATGACCCTGGTTATCTATATGAGATGGAAATATTTTTGATTGATAGCAAGACAGAAGAATTACAAGATGTGTACCGTTGTAAAGTCGGAATGCGAACTCTGAGTTGGAATAATAGCTCTTTTATGATCAATGGGAAACCAATATATTTTCGCGGATTTGGTAGACATGAGGATTCCGATGTATGTTAGGGAACATAACCTCAAAAAAAAGCAAAAGAGTGACAACTTCTTTTTACAGATAAGGGGCAAAGGTTTGGACCTGGCTTTGATGACCCGTGACTTCAATTTGCTAAAATGGATAGGCGCCAACGCTTATCGTACGTCTCATTATCCATATTCAGAAGAGTCTATGCAATTTGCCGATGAAAATGGTATTATGATTATAGATGAGTGTCCAAGTGTAGATACAGAGTAAGTGGAAACTGGCAAAAAACAATTAACTAACACATCTGCTGGTCCGACCGTCTGTCCGTTGGGACATAACATCGAAAGGAAACTGACTGCTGATATCTGTAGTCTGTAGTCTTAGAGTCGCACTGTGGCATTGTGACTAGTTACTAGTCATAAGAGAAAACCATGTATCTTCTTGTGATAACTTTTGTACCATTGCATTATATTTGTTATTTCGGAATAATAGTCGCAATAGAACAAGGTTACTATGTCACGCAAAATAAAAAGAAAAAAAACCTTATGACTTGTGACGTTCGTGTGACATTGCTCAGGAGAAAGCTTTTAGCTCAAAACTATATGTTAACTACATAAGTGGGTGTGATATACTTACATACACATACAATAACAAAACAGTTTAAACTGGTAAACGTTAAATTTTAATCCGTACGAGACAGTTCAACTGATACTTTCCATATAAATCTTACTTACCCCAAGATCTCAAGGCCAATACAATTTTCTTACTTATCGTTCATATGTTTGCAGAAACTATAACCAAGCTTTGCTAGAAAAACATAAATCTGCAATGGAACAGTTAATACATCGGGATCGTAACCATGCCAGTGTGGTCATGTGGTCTATAGCAAATGAGCCACGTACCGGTCAATTGAATGCTGGATCATATTTTCAGTAAGTTCTCGAAATTTTAAAAAAGTCTCAGAAATAAATCTCAATTTTTGTATGCTCGCATTGCTTAAAGGTACGTAGCGAACTACACAAGACAATTAGACAATACCAGACCAGTAACTGCCGCCATAGCCGTAAACTCTGCCGATGATAAAGCTGTAAGGATTTATTTCTAATGCAAACATAACTTCACGTGGATATTAATTTGTTCCGTCTATTTCCTCTTAAAGGCCAGATATTTAGATATAATTAGTTTTAACCGTTACAATGGTTGGTATAGTAATCCTGGACGCCTAGATATGATTACCAAGCGCATAATAGACGAAGCTACCACTTGGCATGAAAAACATAACAAACCAGTAATTATGTCGGAATACGGAGCTGATACGGTCGAGGGTTTACATCTGGTAAAAAATATGCTTAATTAAATGCAAGAGGAGAAAAATTCTTAGGTATTACTTTCGTAGCTACCCTCCTATGTGTGGTCAGAGGAATACCAAACAGAACTATTTTCCCGCCATTTTAGAGCTTTCGACATCTTGCGTAAGAAATCCTGGTTTATCGGTGAATTCGTATGGAATTTTGCGGACTTCAAAACTGCGCAGAGTAAGTCATTGGCTTTCTAAGCACATCAGA